>OMPJ01010354.1:0-29101 GCA_900312935.1 Carapus acus
TAGTCCGACTGGAGACGCCTTCAGGCACACACCGGCATCCACAGCAGTAAAGGTGAGTCCCAAAGTCGCCACCACCGCCCGAGATATGACGATAATGATTGATATCGTGTGATAATGCGGAGATACCAGTATACCGGCAGGGGCGTTTAATGCTCGTGTTTGTATCAGAGGAGGCGCGATGCGAACTATTTCGCTGCCTGGTGCTTTCACGTGATTATTACATTAAGACGAAAGACGAGCAAGGTGCTCTCTGAGAGGTAAACAGTTTCGAAGCCGAGATAACTATCGCCGTTTCTGTTAACTAGCACAGCCCCTCAATGTTAGGCTCAATTATGCCCGACTTTCGGCATTTGTCGCACGGACGACAACAGTACTTGCTCGTGTTTCCGTGCCGAGCCGAGCCGAGCCGAGCCAAGCTGCGCTCGCAGGTTGTCACGGACGTTCCAAAGTAAACACAGAGTTGGACTGCAATGTTTCTTAAATGGTTGAAAACTGTCAACTCTCCCAATGTCAAGATTACCCGTGTCCCCAGGAGGTTAAATTATGTGTAATGATCCAGACTAATGCATTACGCAGGAATTTGAATTGCTGTAATTTTTCCAAAGTGAAGGACGTGTCGGTAGGATGTAGGTGCCCTGGCAGACAGACTGTGTTTCCCCGCAAATGTCAACTTGAGACAGGTGAGGCTAGAGAGTGTGTGAGAGGTCGGGGGTCGCTCTTGCCAGCAGCACAGAATTCCAGCATGGAGGTGAACTTGTGAATGCATTCTTCCCATTTCTCCTACTTTTCCAAAGTTCCCACTTTCACCGCGCATACAATGTAACTATTTCTACAGCTGCAACGAAATAGATTGTTTTAACTCCATTTGTCGTAGTCGGGAAGATGAAGCCTGAACTTTTCCCCCTACAGTTGGAGATATTATATTTGGAAAAATGTAAGCCATACCAATTTATGATTGGTATGGGTCTGTGCTGATCTGTTTACATAAAGCACTGAATCAAACATTTGAAGCACAAGGTGTGCAGTTTTACTAGTTGTACTTTTACTTTTGATCGATCACTTTCTCAGTCATGAACAATCAACAAATATTTTTGATCCGCATGACCAATTTTACTCACAATTGTCAATGACAATTAGGCATTGTGACTACCAATTTAGCCCAGCCTGCATCCCAAACTGGAAATATCTGATCAGACTGAAAAGAACTGTCATGTTTTAGCCATGTAATTACACATTTTTAGACTCTGCTATTCGTGTATGTGAAGTCCCGTAACATTTGAAGGCATCATAAGATTACTGTGATGATACTTTTCACTGTCATATCAAGAGCTGTGATGATAAGAATTTCGAATATGAGGCTGGTGCTGAAAGTCACCGGCATTATGCCCAACTTTGGATAGAGATGGGCAGATGAAAAGTGAGTGTGAACACATTAAAGGTGTGTCTGCTCACGCCCTTGTATGATATCATTCACAAAGACAAGCAGGGACTTGAAGGAGTGCCTGGTGCCTGTTCACTCCATATTTGGAAAAAAATGTGGGTTTAGTTTAACCAGATCAGCCCCTAGGATCACGATTTGTAAATTGCCTTGACTCTTGTTTTGTACCTATGGCACAGCACGTCCCGGATGGAACTTGGGCAAAGTGGGGACACTGAATGAATCTGCATTGCGTTGCCTCGTTGGAAATCCGACGCTTGATGTTCCTCAAGGGTTAATTTGTCTCTCTAAGTGGATAATGGGTTGCCTTTAAACTGGGGAAGTATTCCCTAAAGCAACCTCTATTATCAGCACTACTCCACTTCATCGTCTTGTCTGTCCAGTGGACACCTGAATGGATTGGCTCATAAAAATCAGAGCTTTTCATGCTCCAATAATGAAACAAGGAATGACACTCTATAGTTAATCACTAAACATGGCATCATGTTAGTGACCATGTGTGTAATTGTCCTACAGATCTTTTCTAAAAAAAAATTTCATCGACTGAGGTCTAGTGGGGAGTCAGCTGCCTGTAATTTGTCGCTGCCTTATTATATCCTTTCATATTTGGTTCACGTGTGTGTTAGAGTGTTGTCACCTTGTGATAGTAAATGTGTGCACATTATCGTTGTGCTGTTACAGTTCCACCTTGTCCTCATCACAGTCAACTTTCCCCTACCTCCGCTCACTTTTTTCCTTTGAAGTGGCTTGTGAAAAGACGTCGTTGTCCGCCAGGAGTGAAAATGACACAGTCTTGGCCTCTGATTTTATGTGCATGTGTTGTGTATTACTATCCCAGTGACAAACTGCAACAGGTGTTACTGTAGGCGTCAGGGGTTTCGAGATGGCAGTATGACTTAAAACCACAAAATCAGACGTTTCCATAGTGACAAGATGTTATTTGTGGGGTATCTATATGGGAATAATGGAAGATGCTTTAAAAGCGGCGCACTGCATCTTAGTGTCCCACAGTTAAAAATGTGTTGAAAAACCGGCAATCATGAAAACTGCGGTTGTAAACATGAAACGTCACCATGTTTTGACAGATTGACAACTTGCACCTCCCCTCCTCCTGAGATCCCTCACTTGCCTTTCAGCAAACTGAAGGGAAATGAGGTCTCGTGGGCCTCATTGTGAGTCGAGATTTGTATGTTTTTTCTAATTCTGGTCATCCGATGGTTTCTAATTCATCCAAAATTATGACTGGTTGTGACACATGTGAGCTAGTTTTTGGTTCACTCCAATACACTTAATTACTGTGGCGCTGAGAAGTCTTAAGTCTGCATTTGTTGAATGAGGAAACTTGTGTTTATTTTCTTCTCCCTCTTAGGATGTGCATGTCCTCATCTTATGTATATGTTGTGTCACGGTACAAACTGAAGCCAGCTCCACGCCCTGTTTTTTACACCTGCATTGCATAACAGGCACTTATGTGTGTATCCTGTCTTGCACCCCTTTCGAAACTTATAGTTTCTGTCGAATCTATACCTTCTATGCCTCCTCTGGCTCTTTGCTGTTCATTGGAGTGTCTAAATCTCCGTCTCTGCATGTGACTGCAACACACACTTGACACTCCATTGTGTCACGCCCGCAACTGTCTCTTTGATGCTGTGTTGTCATGTCAACATCTGCCTGTCGCGATGAGCAGCAGGGAGGGAAAGTTGTTGAGTTTTCCCATAATGTGTGATTTAAGTTTTTGTCCAGCTGTCAGCTGCATGGTCACACTATCACTCTGATCCAGGCTCATACACAAAATCAAGCCTACTCTGCAGTTGGGATGTACTAATTTGTGTGAGAGGGACACTGATCATTGCATATAACCACGACATATGATAAACACAAATTATATAATAAAAAGATATGGCCGCTTTTACCCTCGGTCCTGTTTCTGTTAAATAGCTTATTCAGAATTTCTGCAATGTCAGTTCTGAAAAGGAATGAACAACAGGTTCAAACTTCATTCTGTGTTTGTAATCATGCACTGAATGGTCTCTCCTGAGCCTCCTGAGTTAAATGGGTGTGGTTAATCTGGATGTGGTATTTATGTCCATCAGTGACGTGTTGTTGGAGAGGGTGCGTGTAAGCCAATGAAGTGTGGGAAAGATTTCTGTGTAAGGTGATCTGACTTAATCTTGTGTCAGCCAGGAGTTGAGGTCAAGCCCTAACAAGCCTCTCAAGGAGCGAGATTAACTCCCACCTGACGCGATTGCGATGAGAGTAAGAATAATAAAAGGATTCTACCATTTGTCGGACAACACTCAGTATTTATCTAGTTTGAGTCGCTCATTCTAGCTTGTCGCGCTTACAGCAGTAACAGGGAGCTGACGTGATGAGCTCAAAGTCCAACTGTGAAGCAGCTGATCTGACAGACTTGTAAGGTAAACAGGGAGTCAGTGCATGCGTGTCAGGAACAACGCCTGTTTGTTCTCAGTACCTCTTCACAGCTCGTTTTAGAAACTAGTCTATCTCACAGTTCGCTCGCTAAATTTGTGTCTGTATACATTGGCACGAGTTGTGAAACATTAGCCAGCCCCGTAAACACAGAAATAAACCCCTAATTCTTCTTCCCAGAGTCCTGCCAAAATAAGCAGAGTGCTTTATTGTGTTTTTGTTTGTGTATTCAGTTGTCAGGCTTTAAGATGAATATTTTCAATTAATTTCTACGCTAGTCTTGGATGTGTGATGCAAAAAGAGGGCACATCTTGCCTGACCATCTAGATAAGAGGTCACTGCATCCTGTTATCTTTTCAGCATAATCATTCTAAGTAAAGGTGATCATGTTACCATGATCACTCGCTAAATTCGAACGAAGCATTCATCATCCTATGTCCTTTCAGTTCTGCAGGTTTTCTGCTATTACATGCTGTATCAACTGCATCACTATTGCAAGTTGAATTTTTTATTGATCTCATGAAAAAAAACACATTCAATGTCATGTTCAATAACTGAATAAGGAAAGGACAGAACATGGAGAAGTAAATAGAACTTGCAAACACGTGAGAAATAGAAAAGTTGATCAGTGGGATATAGTTGGAATTGGTATGAGAAACACCAAATTTAGTTAGACACACTCTGAAAAGACACTTCTGCTAAGCCAGTCGGTAACATTCAATCGTTGACTTGTCCTTGTCTTATCCAATGTCTTTTCTGGCTTTCTTGCTGCAGGTGAATCATGAGCAACAACTACAGCGTCACACTTGCAGGTCCTGCTCCATGGGGCTTCAGACTGCAAGGAGGAAAGGACTTCTGCCTTCCTCTCACCATATCACGGGTGAGTTACACATGCTTGCGCACGTTTGCATGCACACACACCCACACACTCACACATATTCTAATGTACCCTTCACTCAATGACGATAAACTTGGACAGTGTGTCTGGAAGTGCATGTGCCATTCGTCTCCCATGTGACACCCTTTGCTGGATTTAGACGCCCTCCTCAGCAGTTCACGACTTCTGTCATTCAGTCTCCCTGTGCTTGACAATGCCCTACGTCAAGGCCGTGTCTGCTTGCGATAAAGTTACATAATGAAATTGCAATCACTCCAGTCCAACAATGAAAAGAATGTCCTTGAATTCTCCTGACAGCTCTGCGGCCTGTGTTGGTGCCGTTTTGTTCCGCTGCTCTCGACTGGTTTTGGTAATTCAGATGAAAGATGTTGCTGTTTCAAATTACCTGGCCTCAAAGGCGACGCTGATGACTGCTAGTTTGCTGTTGACAAATGTAGATGATGGTCTATTAGACTGGAATTTTGCAAAACAGCAGTTCCCCTGCAATAACTCTTCTAGGAACTGGCCCTCTAGGTTGTGGATTCCTCTTTGACTTATGTGTGTTCTGTTTGCTCTGGTCTGACAGTAGATACACTGGAAGTGTTTGGTTGTTCAGGCTACAGAAACAAATTCAGCATCCATGTTATTATAATTTCAGAGCTGCGGATGAGGTAGATTATCCATCATAGTCTTTGAAATCTGTTTTTCAGTCCATTCCTTATCCCTCAGTTGATTGAATTTATGTTTCCTGAAGTATCTGAAATCTGTGTCATTGCTTCTCGTCAAACAGAATTAAACATGGACATGTCGTCTCGAGTACTCTCCCTAATTGACAAGGCATGAACTCCCATTCAGCACAGACCACTTCCTGTTGTTGATGCAAAATCTCCATTTCGTGACCACGGTCACCAAATTTCCCACCCTTGAAAAAAATGAGCTTTTGCATCAGGGCACAATTATTGGAATGAAAAGGCCAGCAAAATTTTTCGTGCTCTTTTGTCTCGCCAATGGGGTGAATGTGGCATTTTGTTATCATTGTAGTATTTTCCCATATGCATTATTGCCAACACAACAACTCAGAGACGACAGGTTAGACACTTCTACGCCTCTCTGAGGTGATTTCATTCAGATTTTGAGTTGCACAGTATTTCCTATGTACATTTGTATAAGAAAGTGAAGGAAACAATACAAAAATTCAAGAGAAATCACACGGGCCATTTCCTTGCAATCACACATTTTTCATATTATTTTCAAAACAAACATCAGTAAAATGGGAAACAAAATGGGATCTCAGTTCAATGTTTGTTGTGGTAGTTTTGACCATGAACTATTGATGGATTATCTTGGCAACCATTGGATGGGCTGTAAAACATTCAGTGTTTGCTGTGTCCAGCAGCAGTGGAGTTGCCTTGAGTCATTTGCAGTCTAAAGCATGTCACAGTACCGCTGAACCAGAGACCAGGGGTCTTGGGGTAGCATTCCATTTTTGTGTTTGTAGTCATGTTTCCTCCCTCTGTGAAAGTCTGAGGGTGTCAGGATTTTCATGTTGTTTCACATCAGGAATTAGAGGTCTGTATCATCAGGATAAGTGATTATCCATTAGTAGTTTGTGATACTGGTACTACGAGGCAGGTGTGTAGAATTGTGGGAATTTATTCTGGCCATCAGTGCCTCACTGGAGGTCATTGGCCCTGATTTAATGATCATGATTACAATTAAGATCAAGATTTTCGCTTGTGATTGTCTATGAATGTTTCATGATTGTTTTTGTAGGTGCCTTTCTTCAAAGTCAATCACACAGCCACAAAATCCAGATTTTTTTGAAGTGGATCTGAACTCAAACATCTTTTAAATGAATGCACAGAGTTCCCCACTGCCATGCAGTTATTTCCGTTTTTGCGCTCTGAAGATTGATTTAATTCTATAATTGGATTAATCTCTCATGCTGAATGAAATGACTAAGGAACGGTCACCAGATGTTTTATCTGGAGTCGAACCATTGTTTTCAAGGGGAAAATGAGACAGCAGGGACCGTCTGCAAGAGCAGACTTTCAAGCTCATAAGAACGGCAATGTGTGGAAACCTCAAAGTGGAATTCATAAAATAACAGGAGGTGTAATTTGATGATTCGATGAACGTAACCCTATAAATAGAAGTGCCCACAAAGACTTAATGGCATAAAATAAGCAAAATTGTTCTGCAGAGAGACACGCCCTATGTTTGGTGTTTGAGAAATAGCGGAGTGTAGAGAAGATGAGGACCAACAATGTTAACCCCTTGTATCTTGATCTTGCCATTACTGATTGTAACTGATCTGTTTCATTGCTCATGACATTTCCATGTTACAAGACAAAACAAAAAAAGCCAGCAGATGATAATATGAAAAGTTAACAAAAACACAAACAAACTCAGCCGGGTAAGCTGTGTCTACACTGCATTGCCGCAGTTTAAAGGCCTCTCGGGTGCAAGAATAACAGACAGTAATTGTTTAGTTACTGTAGGTCAGCTCAGGGGCAGGAGCTTTCTCCTCTCTTTCCAATGACCCTCCATTTCCTCTCCTGTCTTCTGCATCCTTTTGTTTGTTGTTTCTGCAGCACGTGATACTTTGAAAAAACATTAATGCAAACTAATTTTAGCCGTGCTGGGGGAGCCGCCAGATGTGCGCTCTTTTCGCCGCTGTGTTTCCTATGCGGTGTGGTATGTGGTCTTCCTCACATTGAAATCGAATACAACGCATCTGGGTAGCCCACATCACCACAGCAGGGATTTGGATCATTTTGAGGAAGCACGTCTTTCATCTCTGGAGTGTTATTGGTGATGTTAAATAAGCCCGTTCATTGTCAAACTTAACGCTAGAAATTTCGATTTTTCATGCCGTCTGAATGGAAGAAAATAATGAAAACATGAAATTTGATTCAAGAATTTTGCTGACTTGATGATAAAGGTGTGTTTTCACATATGTGAAGGAAACGTGAGGCGTCAGTGGAGTGAAGCTTGCTCATGTAATTTAGTGTGATTTTCTCTCTTCTGACCTCCTCTGTGCCCCAACTGCTGCTATTTCCCTATTCTCCATGTTCACTTCAGTTTCAGTCATAATGAAACCCTTGAAGTTTTGTGCTTGCTTCACCACACACAATACTACGGTAAAACGCGTGGCGGGTAAGCTCTTCGCAGCCGTGCCTCGTGACTTCTATACTTGTCTAAACTTGTCTTTATTGATTTACAAGTCCCAAGAAAGTACAGATAAAAAAGCAGAGTTCCTACTGCCACGGTCAGAAGTGGATCCATGTTTTGTTGAAGCTGAATTCCCTGGAAAAATTACTTCTGGCATCTCAGGAAACCTGTGAGACAACTAGCCTGTGGCCTCGATGCTTCCAAATGGGATTTAACTCTACACAGTGAGATCATATCTCAAAGACTCAATACCTCCTATTTGTCTGGTGTTTTAGAACTCCCCAATGTATTATTTTATGGTATGTTGAGATTGAACTGAAATAACTGATACCATGTGATGATTTGAACATCCTCCCGAAAACACTTTGGCCTGGACAGTACAAAAAACACAATAAACTACGACAGTAACTCATTACAGGCAAATGCATGGGGATGAGCACAGTGTGAGAGGAAAGTTCCAAGATTATCCTCGGATTCTCATGCATTACTCCTCCACCGTTGATAGGTAATGTCAGAAGGCACGCAATACCATTTGAGAAGTGATCTGAATTTAATATATTCCTCATTATCCTTTGTGGAAATTTTCCAGATTTGGAGATTTGTGTTTTGTCATGCTTTATTCCACTGCATCTGCTACTGGCTATCGTGGCATCTGCTTTTAATCTTCCTGATGCCGAACAGCTTAACTGAAAAAAAGTTGCTATTGATCCAAAAGGTGTCATTTCGTCTTGATTTACATCAAAACTGCATGATATATTTGAACTGATAGAGCAATGGAATGCTTTTCACCATTTGGCCAAAGGCAGATGGCCACAGTGGTGCAAGAGGTACTGATACTGTAAGTCCATGAAGACACGGTCTCATCCCTGTCTCAGTCATGGCACAGTTTTATCTCGATCCTGTCTCAGCACCGTCTTAGTCCTGTTTCAATCCAGTTGCAGCCCTGTCGCAGTCCTATCTCTGTGTTTTCTCAATCATTTATAAACCGTGGTGCAGTCCTGTCTGAATACAATCTTGATCCTGTCTCAACCCCATCTTAACCTTGTCTCAACACCCGTGCTCTACCCCTACCCTCTCTGTTCGAGCTGAATAAACCACGGCGCATGGTTTAAGCACAAAGACTGCAAATTGAGTGCATTAACGTATTCGTCCTCATCCATGCTAATCAGTCAAGGTTTGTCTCTGACCTGACTAAAGAGCTATTCAACCTCCAGGACTTCGTACCGTATTCCTTGGTACTAGGAATGTCTTGTTTTGTTTGGGTTGTCATGGAAATCTCCAGTACAGAGCCTCAGTGTGCATCCTGCCTCAGCATCATGTTTTCAGCAAGCTGATTAATGTCATTAAAGAGTAGGAGTTCACACCATGGAAACGGTAACCCTGCCTATGTTGCAGGTTCTTTTATTTGTGGGTCAGAGATAAAAACAGTTCTTATCGCCGTTTCCCGTCTGCTGTCTCCTCTCTCATCCTGTTTGTAACAGACATTTGCACAAGGTGTTGCATGTTAACGGATGTAAGACAGAGGTCCTCTGCAATAAAAGGCTTAATACAAGTTTATATATACATATTCTGTGTGTAGTTTTGATCCAGCACAGTACAGTAGAACAGCAAGCAGAGTGTGCAGGTGTAACTTTTCAAAGCAGGGTTTGTTAACGAGCTTTACAGGTTGAGAGGTGGGAGACACCATCCCCGGCCATTATGTTCCCGTAGTAGAGGAAATCTATACCCCTTTTTCACACTTTGGATCTGATTTGATCATATTTTGTTAATCACAAGGAAAATTGCAGCTCTACATCCAACCCAACTCTCTTATTTTTGGAGGAAAGGACTGCTCAGCGTGTTGCCCATAGAGAAGTTGCGGTTTCGCTTTCTTGCTCAAGGACACTTTCACATCATTCCAGATAGAGCCTTGAGTCGAATAAGCAACCCTCTGGTCTCTAGATGACTACTTTATCTCTAGAGTCTTCTGCAAAATTACATTATGATTGTCGCGCATAGGTTCATATTCTGATTTCAGATGGCAAAACTGTGAGATACGTATTCAGAGTACAAGATGTATGGTTCCAATGACATAGTGTCAAGCTAACAGGCCCACGTCCTTCCCTTATAAGGGCGTCTGTGTCAAGCATACCCTTTGCAGACGTGACGTGCATCCCTCTGTCGAACAGCTCTTACCACAAGTCACTTCCTGAGACATGACTTCTGTAAAGTGAGAAAGAGACCACAAAAGGGCTCCACCCACTCTTTATTTAAGATGCAATTAAATGGTTTAAGGTTTCTCACCCTTGTCCAATTGGGATGCTGAAGTGCTTAACCAGCATGCAAACCCCACTAGTATGTACTGTAAGTGTTGATGGTATGCTTAGATGGTGTAATGGTTGTAATGGAAATAAGAGGCTCTGCTTCTTTTGATAAATGTGCTGTGTTGAATTGAACTCGGGGTGATATGCACAGCTGTGATCTCAAGACGAAAATAGAGTTTTGACTGCAGCAGGTTTAACTGATCAGCTTCACTCACCATAAACTAATGCAGTAGATGTTGCTTGAACTATTTGTGAACACTGATAAACATCTTAACATGATGGACCAGTTCAGTTACATTATTTTGCCTTTTATGGCTTTGTTATTTGATCATACTGCCAGAATACACATGGAAACCATCACCAAATTCTTTCAATTATTAAGCTTGGTCTGTTAGTTTCAATCTGCATTTGGTCTTCATCTCCAAGAAGTTAAAGCTTGTAATTGTCTACAGTCATCATTTTGTGCTCTTTGGTGAGCTATTTAAAGGCTTTAACGCTCTGTAGGTGAACCCAAATACAGTATAAGGAACAGAGTCTTCCAGCAGCCCTGTCCCAGTTTATACTATGCATAAAGGTTCTCTACTTGCCCTCTGACATCAACACCACACATCACACGTTAAGATACAGCGTCACATATGTCTGTGTAGCCTCCAGTGTGCAGTCATTACCAGTAAATCTACAGCAGTAAAAAGCAGCAGAGTCACAGCAGGAAGCAGAGATTATGTGGCTGGAAGCCCATTCATGTAGCACTGACTGAAAAAGATGCTTTCCTTACTCAGAAAAACTGCTATCCTACCTGCTAAGCCAATTGAAAAAGAGGCCATTTCATAACCTACCTACAGTATCTGTGTGCTTGCTCCTCTCGCTTAACAAAAGCTGGTTACCTACTGTATGTGTTACCAAATATAGTGCTGCTTGATGCAATTGTTACTCTCGTCCTTACAAGGGCACAGCCACGGACTCCTCACACTCTCACGTACACACATGCATTCAAACGCGAGATGTAGAGCGGTGTGGGGATCGGGAGGAAAATTGTGTGCGTGTGGCTGTGTGTGGTGTCGACATCTGAAACTCTGTGCCGACTTCACTTGTCAACACAAACGTGCTGTTTTAACTAAAAATACCACTGATGAGTCAGTCCAGACTCATAAGGAGCTGGCAGGTTTATCAGGGATCGTATGTTTTCAAATGAGTGAAGCAGTGTGAAGTGTGAGCTGTTCCCTTTTGTATGTGTCTACTCTATAGGTTTCTAAAGGTTGGTATGCATACATCAGCTTTCAACTATGCTTTTTGCACTTCCTAGCAGGCATTCCGATCTGCCTGATAAGTCAGCACACACAAAAAAAGACACAAAATGTGTCACTGTGGAGTCCTCGACCACTGCCGGCACTCTCGCGTTCAAATTCTGTCTCCAACTATTGTCATCAACTCTTTTCCGCTGTTCTCTCCCACATCTTATCATGTGCATTATCACAGTGACACATTCTTTGCACTTTCTTGGCTCAACAAGACGCTGGACAGGTCTTTAAAAGGAGTGGAGACTTAAACACAGAGAGAGGATTTTTTGATGCCCCTAGCAGCACCAGGAATGGAAAATTTATCTCGAGTGCCAGTATTTTTGGGTCACAGCCTGATTGATAAGATCTCTTTGCATCTTGATGGTCTTTTGTTTTCCCTTTTCATCATTCCATCTCCCTCTTAGACCTCCCCATACCTGCTTTTTACCTAAGCGTCATTTTTTCCTCTACGACTTTAGTAGATGTCGTCACATACAATATTAGTCAAACGTCCTGAGTGTCAAACATTCCGCACTCTTGACACATCGAACACTATCTTGTTGCCTGACAGGGTACCGAGTGATTGACGAGGCGTGTGCAGCCTCGTTAAAGCTCGTGGATTGCACTTGATGAGACAACCCTGAAGGCAGAGTTTGGTCACGCTACCTGCTGTGAGAGCAGTCGCACAAACCTCAATTCCACCGGTTCCCTGTCTCATGACACAAAGACGCCCCCCACTATTGTCCACTTACTTGATTTGGACAGCTAAAGCAAAGAGACATGCCTGCCAGCTGACATTTTGCAGTTGAACAACAGAATTTTGCCCCAGAAGCTGTCACCCTAAACAAAATTTTGTCCCAATTGCAAAGCACAGTTGTTTTCATGCCCTTGCCTACTTCATATTGAGTGTTTTTAAAGTCTTGACCACATTGTTTTGATTTGTCTTTTTCTTGCAGCCAGATTCATGTAAGTGCAAGTGGAACACAAGTGTTGAGAGGCAGAAAATCAGATTCCTACCTTATCAAGGAAACATTGCATAAGACAGGAAACGGAGTGAGAGACAGTGCTTAGTCTTTCCAACTACTAAGTCACCAGAATTCACGTCATTTCACTCCTACTCTTGGCCTCTATTCCTTTTTATCAGCGTGACCATGTAGATGTTATAAAAAGCAATGGTAAAATACTATCGTGCGTAGTGCTTCTGCTTGCACAATTTTACATCCTTCTCTGTTTTTCTCATTTATCTTTGAAGCTGACTGAAGGAGGCAAAGCAGCCAAAGCCAAGATGAGCGTGGGCGATGTAATTCTGTCAATAAATGGCATCTCTACGGATAGCATGAACCACCTGGAGGCCCAGAATAAGATAAAGGGCTGCACCAGCCAACTCAGCCTGACTTTACAAAGGTAACCATCATCCAAAACCCTTAGAGAGCTGTGTTTAAAATTCTTTCTGTGCCCTCTCTTCCTTTGTGTATTTAATCTGTGATAGGGGCTCGTTCCTACTTTGGAACTACCACTCAGCACAGTGATCTTAATTGTAGAACTCCTATTATGGTGTCATAATTCTATATGTTCTTGCTGTCTCGTGGAAACATGTGGATTATCTTATCAGAGTTTAAGGCCCAAACAGAAAATTCACATCACTAATTTTACATATGGACTTTACACAAGACTTTCTCTCCAACTCATACCCCAGTGCCAGGACCAGCTTGGGTATTAGATGGATTGTGATGCAAACTTGCTCCCTGGAACTGTCACAGAGGAAAAAAGAACATACATTTGGAGTGCCATGCTGTGTTTTTTTAAAGAGTAAACTCATTAACAGTTTGCACATGTTCGATCTACTTGTGTAGCACTTGATGCTGACACCATAGGTTTGGTTCGTATCCGATCATATTTTTTAGGCCCCTTATCCCTTAGAGTATTAAGCAGACTTGAAATTGCTTGTTTGCTTGTGAAGACTCTGCTGTCAAAAAGGTAGTGGTTTCTACTGGAAACTTAAAGCCCAGTGCAGGGATCATCTGTCCACCGCCAAACTCATGACGAAAATTAGGCCTGTGTTTCATTTTTAGTTTGACGAGGATTTGTCCTTCCTCTCACTCAAAGCCTCTGTTTGGGTCAGAGCCAAGCACATTAGTCCAACACTGAGCAGCTTAATGCGTTAAGTTGACGAGCTTTTGTGCGAGACAGAAAAATGCGGGGGGGGAAATACGCACATTTTCCATGCTGTTAAACATGTTGACAGAAAAACACAGTGCCTGTTTGGCACGTCCTGTCATTCTGTAACCACATCAAAGAGATCCAGGAGCCTGTGTGCCTCAATTGTGGGAAAATGCCCCAGAAATAGCTCCTCTCCGCATCTGTATGTAATCTACAATGCGTAATAAACGCACAGCCAAACTTCAGAAATCTCACCTCATCCTTCTCATACTGAGAGATGTTGCTCAACCACCAATATTTAACCCTTCATAGACAAGCTCTCCAGTACGCATATTTTACACAATATTGGAAAAGACTAAAGCCACATTGTAAATATTTAATGCTGTTTACATTCTCTAAAAAAAAGTAAGATTGATTGAATTGCTGCCATTGTGTTTTCTGTCACAGAAAAATGGACAATAGTTGATTTGTTGTTCATTTTATGTTCTCTGACATGTTGCATCTGACAGATGAAAATATGTGACACTTGAGTTAAGATGGCTTGGTCCAATGTGTTCCACAAATGCTGCTTCTAAAATGTGAAAATGAATTATATCTCAAAATATTTCAGTGGCAGGATGGATGGATGAATGCGTTGATGGATATAGTTTGATAAACTGATGTTCTTATCCTGCGACTAAATCATCCAAGGAGTTAATGACAACTTGTGTTGCGCTACTCAGGTGTTTGTTTGGACAGACTTCATTAAGTGAAAGTTTCATGAATAACTGCTGAGGAAATTTTGGGTCCTGTCCGTATCATCTTTATACTGGTTGATGGGGTTGGCAGTTACATGTGCTGGTTTCTGATAGTGCTGTTTATGCTGTTTGATGACATTGTTGTCAAGTAATACATTACTTTGTCCAACATGCTGTGAGAGCATGCCAGAATATTTTCCTCAGTCAAGCTCCTCCAAACTGATTTATGTTTCGATGACGACTGATAAGGCTGTTGGCACCGTGATAACATTCCAGGAGTGCCAGGAATGACGAGTGTGCCCTTGACTCAAATTACATAAAGGCCCATTGTCATATTTCACTTTCTGGTGGCAGTTCCAAAAACAACGCCCACAGCCATCGGTATCGGTGTGAGATCCATGTGAGACAACACGGCCTGAAACCGATTTCAATAGGTGTGTCAAGATGAAGTTATGAACCCAGCCACATGAGATAAGACATTGATAAAAAAGCATCTAACATCTAACCTCTGGATAAGTGGACTTAAAGATGAGTACATAATTCACATTGTAAAGCTTCTCAGTAGTCATTGGTGGTATGTTTAGATTCTGTGATGAGGGAAACATATTTTCTTAAGAAGGGAAGCGGATGTTGGACTGGAACACACACTCCTTATCCTGTTATGTCATCACACAATTAATCAAAACTGTTCTCACTGTGTGTGAATGTGTGTGGAGTGGATTGCAAATTCATGCAAGAGTGTCGGCAAAAGTTGTATTTGGTAGGGATTCTGGAGCCGCAAGATGCTAAGACCCTACCTGCACCTAGCCTGTTCTCTCAACTGTGAACTTGAACTTGAGCCATGCACTTTCTGCAATTATTAGATGGCTCGTAGTCTTGTTAGAGTGAAAATATCTCTTTCTGAGCCACAACTTGTGGTGAGGAAGCTGTTGGAAATAGCCACCATTGGAAGGTATGATAATTGATGCTTATTTATTGTCATTCAACTATGCAGTGCAGTGCAGTGCAGTCAACCGCTACTCTCCAGAGTCGATGCCTGCACCTGGATCCAAAACCACATCGAAAATATGGCGCCAAGATGGCTATCCCGACTGGACTTTCTCAAACACAGCTCTGGTCTGCTCAGTACTGGTGGCTGTTAACACACGGGTGACTTGGGCCAAGCATTGATACGGTCGCAGCTGAGTTGTAGTTGTTGTCACACATTGTGGCCATGGATGAAATGGAGGTTGATGAAGTTGTATGCGCAGGATAAGGTGGAGGACAACCGAAAATAAAGTCAGAGAGCAGTGCTGAATGCTAGCCATATGTGGTGCTGCAATCGAGCAGGAGATGATGATGGTGCCAAGTGCGACATGTTTTACATTGCCGGTTCAGTGTTCTAAACTTCAGTAGGCAAAAAGGTAGAATTTTACTGTTCACCTCCCCATATTGAAGAGGTGTGAACACAGTGTAGTTTCTCCTAGTACCTCCTGAGGTGAAGAGCCTGAATACAGTGCCAGACCCAGTAATGTGGTCTTGACCTGAATCTAATCTGAAACTCTTATTTTCAGATTTTAAACATTATCCAAGAAAATAAGAACACTTAAATGAATACTTGCTTATTTATTATCATTATGACATTGATCAATAGCAGAAATGCTTTATTTACACACTCACGTCAAACATCCTAGAATGCTATAAACATTGTAATTCTTGTGAAGAGCACTATGGCCTAAGAGACCTTTTTCTTTGACTGAGCCCCTCTTTAGTTTGTTCATGTCTGCTTTTATCACCCTAAAAAGCTTTCAAAGCGTATGTCTCTGTGGATTTATGTCATTTTGATGCCAGTCTTTTTTTGCAAATTGATCTTTCACTGTCTGGCTTCATTAGAGATTGACCAGACACATAAGGAGGAGCCATACCTAGGCCTTCCATCCCCTATGCCACAGTGCATGTGACTGCTGATATGGAGAAGAGTTCTGAGATTCCTGCTATGCACATGCGTCAACAAAGACACACTAGTAAAACATCAGTGAAGTATCCATGCACTACACTGACAGCAACGGGGCTGTTGGGTTGAATGATAACAAGCCGTGCCTCTGGAAATAGCCACCATGTGTCTGTTATTGTTAGCGCTGTCACAGGATTAGGACCTCTTTCCATCCGTTTTCCCCTCTCTTTATCTGAGCATCCTGTTGCTTCATGTTGCCGTGGTTCCCTATATCCCTCCACAGAGCCTGTTTGCGGAGGGTGTCAATACTCATCGTAGCGAGAAAATGAGACCTGACAGTACCATCTCAGATGTGTGTTGTGGGACTAATTGGGGAAAAACGTATTATTGCTTAACAGCAGGGGGAAAAGTGCTTTTCCACATCGCAGGCTTCTTGTGTTTAATTTGGTTCCAGTATTTTCTTTTCCAGGTTTTTTTTCATAAATTCACTTGATTTCAGACCAGACCAGACAATTTATGCTCGCTCACTCACAGAGGTTTTGTGTGTCGAGTAGTTCGTGGAGGAGTAACCTTGCGTGCAATACAAGTACGCCTGACTTAACTCCAATAGCATATGTAGTTGCTACCAATCTCATGCAAATGCAAGTTACTGGAGAACAAAATCCTGTGGACGGTTTACCAAAATGGAAAATATCTTAATGTAATGTGAATGGAAGGTTAAAGTGAATAATAATGTTTGTGCAGTAGAAGTGAAATTCTGTTTTGATGTAGCATTGCTGGGTGTGTGTGTTTGTGTTTTTATGTGTGTCGGTGTGTGAGAAAGAGAGAGAGAGAGTGAAAGTAGGTGTGAACTGGGTCGAGCTTTGTCTCCATCTCTCATTCAGATGCCATATGCCAGACTGTTTCTCTTGGATCTGGCACAAACAGGCAGGGTGGAAATGCGTCAGTGTGTTTTTTTTTTCCCTTGAAACTTATTTCTGTTCATTTTGGAGCTATGTTTTCGTGTATCTGTGTGTCTCATTCAACAATGTTTTCCCTGGAGAGTTCACTTTTTCATTTTGTTTATATTCGATGTCTGATGGCACATGAATGTGTTGAAACATTTGGCAGGCACTCAGTCATACAGTGTGTAATTTGTAGATGCGTTCAATCATTCAGCAGAGCATTCAGAGTGGTGACATCTCAATCTAATAAAGTATAGTGGGTCAGATTAGAAGGTTATGGTACCAGGACAGTGAGGCTTCCATGACTTAAATTTGTGGAGACAGCAGGCTGAAACTGTATTCTAAAGGCAGCACACCAAAACAGACCACATAAATCTAAAAACAACAATTAAACACCCTGGATGCTAATACTTTGGATGTGAAAGGTATAAATTGACTATGTCTTAACACTTTTGTTGTTGTAATAGTTTGTAAACTGTAGACTTTCACTTTGCAGTTCATGCACATGTGGCTTCAATAATCATGGTGCTCTGCAGCCGTCGCACCCGCTTTAGACGTGTCACACATGCTCACGAGTTCATTTCTCCGTCACTGCAGACTCAAATGTGGGTCCAATGGAGCACAGCACAGTGGCGAGGCAAACAGATCAGATGCTCACAGGACCACCCGAGCATATGTTTGTTCAGTTTCACTCAGGGAAAAAGACAGGACGGCGAGCAGATCCGCCTGGCCGGTCCACTGATGGCAGATAAACAGTGCCTCATTGTGGGGCAAGTCCCCGATCGCATTGGAATGTGACGTTTGATCTTTTTGGGCCTTGCTCTATTTTCACAGGCACCATGTGGTGTTTTCCAAGCACAAGCTCCAGAATAATAAGGATACTGTATATGTGCGTGCTAAGTGAAGCATGCAGATGACATTAACATCTGCAGGGAGGGTGCGGTTCTTCGGAGCTATTAGCTGTGGAGTCCTAGCTTGGTCAGAGGGGAAGCGCGCAACTGTGTGTTGACTGCTCCTCCTAATAAGGCAGAGAACTGCACAGTGGAATGCCAGCAGACGCAGCTCCTGTTCAAGAATTGTAGTGCTGAGTCACTGCTTTCTCTGCGGTTAGTTGCGAGTGAGTAATGAGGAGCACATTGTCTGCTCGTCCGGCCCAATCGTAAGCAGAGGATTGTTCTCACAGGCTACGATCACTGTTTGAGTTTTAGTGCCTCTCCCAAAATGACGTCAATGTGCGCACTACGCACCAATACACGCACTACCCACCTCTTGCTCCCATTTCACATGGGAACTGACACCTGCCTCTGCCACATTTTATAAAACGTTACAGTCTGAGTGACAGAATCCAAGATGTCCAAACATCAACATCAGTGAATTAACACGTACGCAACCATGTTAATACCCATAGACAAATTATTATCATGTTTAAGTTTCAAAGAGTGCAGATTCAACACATGGGGGGTTGCAAAATAGCAGAATCCTGAGGAAGCTGAGTGACGCTGCGTCTGCTTAATGCCATAGTTTGTGGTTGGGTGGCTTCAGTCATGTGCCAAAATGTATTCATTCTCTTTTTCTCCTCACAGGGTCACAAGTGGTGATGGACTACCTAAGGTAAGATATTGACTAATGAGACGTTTTTTGAATGATTTTTGAAAGATTCAGTATGTGCATCTTATGATATGCATCCAATATCTGCCCTTCTGAGATCAGGTTCGAGCACAATTTTGACATTGCATGAATCCAATGTATGAGTGGCTATCTTGCAGCTTTTCTTTTTGTGCTGTAGTCTGGCACAGGCATGAATTTGCCGTGTTTACCTGCATGCTTATGGTGGATTTGCTGTGTCTGCACGTTGTGTCTCCACCATTACGTAGGGCGAACCTCAAGAAATCATAAAGCCTGTCCCAATTGCTCACACCACCCCGTGTGACAGCTTCACCAAGCCATCGCAACAACCCAGCGCTGCCTACAACAAGACTGCGCGGCCATTTGGTGGGGACAGCGGCACGGCTTCTCCCTCCCTCACTGCGCCCATGGTGGCATCCATCCCCTCTGAATCCTCGGCTTTCGTGCCCGCTGCCCCTTCCCAGCAACCGCTGCCTCCGTTTCCTCTGAAGTCAAGCCTTCCCGCTGGAGACTCTGCCACAGCCAATTCGGTTCCAAGGCCAAGCTCTGGCCGCTCAGCCTTCACCTCTCCATCTGCCTCTGCTTCTTCCTCCAATTCCTCCTCTCCTGCCAGAGTGACGGTTCCTTCCTCCCTTTCCACCGTCCCACAGCCCTCTGTCTATAACTCACCAATCAACCTTTATTCCAACCTCAACGCCTGCGAGGTGGCTGCTGGACAGAGAAGAGGCCTTTTGGATAGCCAGGAACCCTCAGAGCAGTTCAATGGGTATGTACGCCAACCGACACATCGTATGGTTTATGATGGAATAAAACAGAACATGAGACATTTCACAGGGCTGTCCCTGCTCTACCCATTGTGCCAGAAGTCATCCATCATCTGTAAGAGCAAGATCCTTACCAGCCAATTGATTCCCACGTAGTTGTGCTGCTCACAGTACTCAAGTGGGCATCTCGGAAAGGGACCAGAGCGGGGCAGACCGATGCCGCTGTATGCCCGTCTTAAATGGCTGCTGTGTTAAGCTGTGCCGCTAGACTGCCAGCGTTACACTTGCTTCTTGTCAGGCCGAACATGCTGGGTGTGGAGCCTCCGTGGTGTAGTGCCAAGGCTTGATTGGCCTGAATTGGGTTTCAGCTGTGGTTTGTTGGTGGTACAGCAGCAGGCACAGTAGTTGATAACTTTCTGTCACCAGGAAACTGATTGGGCAGATGATTGCCCAATCAAACATGACTGTTAAGACTCATTTACAAATGAATGCAACTGCACTTGTTTGTGTAGATTGTGTTAAAACAGGGCGTAAGACATAGAGTCTATTTTAAGGTTACGTGAATATGAAAGCAGGAAAAGAAGATGTTATCTCAGTTCTTCCATTGAAATATCAGTCTTTATCTTGGCACTATTACATCCTCCTCAGTCTTTTTTTTTGCATCCAATCGGAAACTGTGGCTGCCTCTTAGCTTCACGAGGTTCACCATCACCACCATTGTCTACAGCATGCATATGTGTGTGTGTGTTTGTGTGTTAGGCATC
This sequence comes from Carapus acus, assembly GCA_900312935.1. Lineage (NCBI taxonomy): Eukaryota > Metazoa > Chordata > Actinopteri > Ophidiiformes > Carapidae > Carapus > Carapus acus. The sequence goes on from OMPJ01010354.1 coordinate 20,428, forward strand.
CCTAACATGCAGTCTTTGTGTGTGTCTGTCCACACATAGTCTCAGAAGGGCAATTTAGTCAACCCAGGGCATCTGTTTGCTCTTTTCCTGTCTTTATCCTCCACCGTCTGCTTTCTGTCTATCTGTCTCTCGTTGCCCACAGGAGGAGGAAGAGGCCAAGACCAAGTTAGTGTTTTGTGAATGATTGCCATTGGTTTGCAGCCATTTAGAATGTGATTACAGTCCCGCACAACTCCAGTTTATGATTACCCGAGGCATGCTTGCTCTCGTCCCCTTCAGAATAACCTGCACAAACCCAGCATTCATGTTCATCATGCCGCCATTACACCCGAGTGCCATAAATAGTGGTTGTGTGTGTCACCCCATGACTCAAGGCATGCACTTTGTCAGCGGCACAACGTTCACCAGCACCTTGTGCTCACTTGGTGCTGCAGGGTGTCAGCACATGGATCTGCTGGAGTGTCACTGGTGTCGGCGTCCGTCGGTCTGCCACCGTTGTCAGTGTGTGTGTTGCAGGACGGACAGCGGCTCCATGCTGCATTTAAGAATAGACTACGCCCTTAACGATGCCTCTGTTTTACCTGACACACACTCAGATACACAAGCTTCAACAGAAGCACAAACCACATTAGTGTCGACTGTTTGAGAACTCACAACCTGGTGCGCGGCATTCCCAAAGTTGCGCCGCCACATTCACAACTCACTGCTGTCCTCATGTGGTTGATTTTCAAAAGATCACTCAGTTCAACTCCCTCATATCTGCGTCATCGCAACTTTGCAATTCCTTCCAGCCTCCCTACACCCCCACACATTCACAAACAACTTAATTATTTTTACACAAGTTCATATACATTTATAAGGTTTTGGAAACCGTCTCTCTGACTTTCCCTGTGGTTTCCCTCTCTGATAGTGTGCTTCAGAGAATTCCTAAGTAAGTAGAGGCTGCTTCATGGTTTTAGAAAGCATTAACGGAACACAAATACACTGCAGAAGCACTCCATGTCATTTTCCTTTATTATCATTCTCTTTCCGGCCGTGTGCATCTTCCCTCCTTACATTCTCGCTGCTTGCTGGGAGAATTCCACCTCCAACTAAACCTCGGAGGTAAAACCCTAATGGCAGAGAGGAGTGATAGTGAAATATAACCCACAAACTGCCCCAGTAATCACCAAAGAGCCTGCATTCAATGCTAATTCAGTGTTATTTAGTGTGTGCATATATGTTAAAGGATCATCATTGTATCATTACTAAGTTAACATGATTTTGTGCTGTTATGGACATGCAGGAAAACTGCTGTGGTGGCAGAGTCACAACCCCAATCCTTGCTCGGTGACCCCAGCAAGAAGCGTCTAATCGAAGACACCGAGGATTGGCACCCTCGAGGTAGCACATCCCAGTCTCGTTCCTTCCGCATTCTGGCACAGCTGACCGGCACAGAGAATGGTGAGAGCTGTTCTTTTGTATCTCCATCAGTTCTTCACATATTTGAGGCCTCTCATATATTTGGTGCTTTGTGTTTTGGGCAGCGTTTTCATTTGTTGTTTTTCACCACTTTGCAGAGAAAGTCTCTGAGAGCAGTGGAAAGAAGTAAGTGAATTTTGATACAGAATACAAAGTTTGTGCTCTGTCTCATCTTTCTCTCTGCCAGTATTTGCATTGTTTGTGTGTGAGGTCTCCAAGGTTTCAAATTCACATGTTGCCGTCATATAGTGGTTCTCTTCAAAGCAAATATTGAGAAGTTCCCTGGATCCACAGTTGAGGCATAATTCTTCATCGCTTGCTCCTCACTATCACCGTTGGTTTTAGTCTTAATTTGGGAGAATGCTGTACTTTCGAGTTTACCGAGAAAGATGTGCTGCTGAAGCGTGATCATTCGTCAGAGGCTGGTGTATGTGGAGTGAGTGCTGACTTCCCACCATACCAGATCCCCCACCAATCAGGATGTCATTCACTGGAAACCGGGGATAATTGTGGCACTGTGGGTAATTGTTGCCAGCAGGAGAAAGAGTCCTGTTCTCCCTCTGTCAGTGAGATGTGATTTTTCACTGCATGCCCAAACATTGGACGGCTATTAAATGTGTGGCGATTCCTCCCGTGCTTAGCCCAGCAGTCAAGTGTTGGCTTCATTTACCTTCATTCTACACTACCTGTCCTGCAATCTTCTCTTATCTATGATTCCAACTTGTTTTTCCCTCTTTTTCTTCCTCTCTCCTTCTGTCCCGCTGGAAAACTAAGAGCAAACAAGGTGGACCCAGAGGTTATAGGTCACAAGTACACCAAGTTGAGAGACTGGCATCACGGAGTCTCGGCCCGAGTGCTAAATGTGCAGTAGGACGCAGATGTTGTTTCCCTCGTTTTGAGTGCTTTGTGTCTTGCCTTCAGCATGAAGGAGCAGATGATAAGGACAGCATTTGGCTAACAAATTGCACACAATGGTAAAACCCACTATGAAAAAGGAAATAATGAAATGATAGAGAATTACTGTAATTATGGCTCAGATGTTGATGAAGTGAGTCAAAATAACCATTTTATCTCTCTAGAAATCTATCATAAGATACATTAACCCATGTTATCAACTGTCATGCTGCACTGTATGGGAGTTCCTCCTCAGTATTCTTTCTGCATTTTCTGGATTCTCTCCCTGTTTCCTCTTTTCTCTATGCTAAGGCTTCTTTTTGGCTTTCAAAACATTTTGTCGCTTACTATGTGAAATAAACTATTTTCCTTACTGTGGTCACTCCTAGTTTCTTCTGACCCTGTCCCTCTATGTCTTACCACTTGGGAAAGTAAAGGGAGCCGCACCATTCATTTAAACATAGATGGAACAATACTTTGAAATATCACTTCCGACTGAGTACCTCAAGTATTGCATTGTTTGCAATTCAATCGCTTTGCTAGCCATTCCAACCACATATATCTTTCAATCTGCTGTTTGTTATCGTACAACCACTGAGACACTGTAAATACAGTGTTTGCTATTGGGTCAAATCACACACGACTGAGGTTAAAACTAAAAACATTGCAAACATAACATTGCTGTTCCAGTAACAATAACGGTGCATGATTAGATATCCATGCAGACATTTTTCAGTGACTGTTTGTAGAACTGTCCTCAGTTGTTGTTGTACAAATGAATAGGACTCTGATACTCACAGGTGATGTTCATCCTTTTGTAAATGCTTCTAGGACACATTATGTGAGCAGTTCAGTCAAATAAGTGTAAAGATATGACAAGAAAACACAACAAACATTGCTGTTCAAAATATCCATCATGTATAAAATGCAAACAAGTTCTCTAAAGATACTTTAAAGACTAATCTGCGTGGTTGGTGGTAGGGTAGAGTCGAGTCATGTGAGATCTTAACTATTCATTTCATTCAGACTGAATTGTATTTACCAACACTGACAGCGGAAATTCGACATGTATAATGTGAAGATAAAAGTGTTGAGCAAGTTGGTGAATGAGCTCAAAAAACGATGATGATAATAAATCTATTACAAAAGAATTCAACAGCAAATAAAATCTCTACGGGTTGCAGAATGTGCACTGTTGCCAAATACAGTTAAACCACCAACAGAAACCAAGACGGGCGTCCCTCACAAAATTAAGCTCTGCCTCCATACTTGACCACAGTAGAGGATACAAGTGTGTCTGTCATCTATTTCTCAGTGAAGCCGATGAAGACGTCGTCCCCTGTGCCTACACCTCTCCTTCAGTAAAAACATTTACCAAAGGTGCAGTGCCGCCAAGGAATGGCAATGTTGTCCCGCCATCCACAGGCAAGATGCCGGCATCACAGAGCAAACAGCCAGGAGGACCAACAGGTAGTCACACTCTATATTCCTCTCTAGACCAGTGATTTCCAACTACTATGCCGTGGCACATAAGTGTGCTGTGAGAAATCATCAGGTATGCCATAAAAGATGATCCAGTTGAACCTGATTGGTATTATGAGTGAGTGATGTGTAGTGGCAGACAGAGCAATCATAGTAACAATGACTTACCCCTCCTCATATGCTTTGTTTTCAGCTAAACAGGTCCAGGTTTCATACTGAGTGACTAAAGTGAGACAAGATTTTTGTCAATTTCAGTAAATATACCATTAATGACGTTTTTGTTTCATGGTGAACATCGAGATTTTTTTGCTGTAAAATATGTGCAGAGGCTGAAAATGATAGGGAAACACTGCCCCAGATTATAACAGCAAGAGTTCCTGTCGAGTATGACGGTATATATTATATGTAATGATATGCATCGGCCTACAGAGGGCAGCACTGAAGTGCTAAATATTTCCTGTCTCGGTTGGGCCCTGCCGCAGAGCTCTTGCCCATAAAGCTGTCTACGATTATGTGATCTAGTGAAGTGCACAGTAAATAAGCACAAATTATTACATTTGCCCAAGATTGCCTTATTTATATTCATGGTAATTTCAAGACATTTTTCACCTGTTCAGCCCAGCAATTATAGTTCATAAAGGGTAACCTTGTTAAAAAATTGCTTAGATTTTTTAGGATAACGGGGATAGAGGTAAGCTCCCATGCACAGAGTTACAACAGAGAGAGTGTGTGTGTGTGTGTGTGTTTGGGATGTGGTCTTGTTGGTGGTGGTTATAGCAGGAGTACCTGTCCCGTGAGGGCTACCACATGGAGAGAGAGAGAAAAGGACTACAGTTGCCTTTTTGTCAATGTTAAGAGTCTGATAAATGAGTGTGTGAAGTATGACCTTCATTTAAAGACGTATATTACCTTGGATCATGAAATGTAATCTTGACGTACATGCCTGATGAACACTTTGACTGTGTCTTTGTTTGTCTGTGTGCCTGTGCCTAACAATGTAAAGAAGGTCAAAAAGACAAAGATACATTTACTTGGCTAAAAGTAGTAGTGCACAATGCTGCAGATATTAATCAAGTGTGTCGTGTGTCACCTTTGCTTTCCATTCCTCCAACCTTGTCTGCCCTGATTACCCAAAGCATTCAAAAATCTGCTGTCACATTACTGCCTACACTCGTATGAACTGGCCTCGCCTGCCAGAAGAGAAATTACAGTGGAACCTTTACTTGAATCTGATTTTTTTTTTTGAATGTAAACCTAATTTAGAATTGACAAATTGTCTGGAAAGGGGTAATGGGCGAATGGGGGTTCCTCATAGAAAAAGAGTTTAATACAATGTCAACACACAAAACAATCTCAACACTGAGGTATTTATGTATTGGAGGCTAGAGGTATTTAGGATTCAAAATCTTCAGCACTTGAAATTGCTGGCATGAAAGCCTTTTTTTTTTTTTTTTTTTTTTTTAAATTGGTTTGGGTTTAGTAGCTGACCTAGATGATATCACACTTGTCTGCACCAAAAAAGCTAAATTGGATGACGTCCTCGGCAGAATGCAACTGCACATCAGTTGCCGAAGTTACATCACCAGTTGCTCCGATCAAGATATGTAGAGTTGTGAGGGTTTCTATTTAAAACTCCCATAATCGTAAGAAGGATTTGTATAACGTCTCTCTTTCTCTTTCTTTTTTCATCAACTCACAGCGCTGTTTTTCTTTGCATTCCAAACACACCCCATCACTTTGCTTCCTTCTCTTCTAGTAGTCCATTTTGCTAACTACCATGAGGAAGTTTAGGGGGCACTTGTCTTCCGACCCCCAGCCCAAGCCTTTGATAAGGTTCAATAGAGTCTCTGTCCACAGTTTCTTTACACCTGCACTCTGCGTCTGAGGTCAAGCTGTCACTGACCTCTGTCCTGGAGGTGCATGAAGAGAGTGAAGCTGGGGATGGAGGGGATGAATGTGGGGGGAGGAGGAGGAGGAGGAGTGCATCCTCTCCATCTGTTTTGAGATGAGAGGAGGGGGAGTATTTTGCCAGGTGTCCGTGCTGGCTCTGGGAATGTGTTATTTCCCTTGGTGAGAAAAATTGATCCCTTGTCTGGTCTGAGCGGGGCGGAGTGAATCCATCTCACCCAGCTGCGTCATGCGTCAGAGCTAGTGCAATCCTTTGGCCTTCTTCCTTCGCCATCTGCCCACGCACACCTAAACCGTGCACATCTGTTCCTCTGTTGTGCAGTATTTTTCGTCCGCACACTCGCACATCTCACATGTGTCAAACATTGCTCTGACTATTGTTCTTCCCTCTGCTTTTGAATAACTCGACTCATCTATCACCCCTCAAGGTTTTGGTTTTCCCCGGGGTGGAGCGATGCCTTCATTTGGCAAGGTCACTGGCACAATTCCCACGGGTCCAGACCGCCCCACCCCTCAGCCACATCCAGAGGACCTGAACTCTGTGGTGCAGCGAGCTGAACACATCCCAGCTGGCAAACGCACGCCAATGTGTAACAAGTGCAACTCTGTCATAAGGTAAACTTCACCTGAGCTATGTGGTCACCACCAAATGGATGTTGAGGTTAAATTTGGTCATGTGCCTCAGTACTTGAGGATTTAACAATACAATAACACATCCTCTTCTCCTCAAGGGGACCCTTCCTGGTGGCCATGGGCATGTCGTGGCACCCAGAGGAATTCAACTGCTCCCACTGCCGTGCCTCCCTGGTGGACCATGGCTTTGTGGAGGAGAAAGGCCAGGTATACTGTGAGCACTGCTATGAGGCATTCTTGGCTCCTACCTGCACCCGTTGCCAACAGAAGATCCTTGGGGTGAGCAAACAAACTGGATGGGTGTTTGCTTTTGTATTCAAACAAAAATCAGCTAGTGTTTGCTGATTATGACGGAGTTGTATTTAAGAGCAATTATATATGAGATCCTTGCTTGATATGCTGGTAAGATGTTTTTGTTTGTGTAGGAAGTCATGAACGCTTTGAAACAGACTTGGCACGTATACTGTTTCGTGTGTGCCGCCTGCCAGCAGCCAATCAGAGGCAATGTATTTCACATGGAGGATGGGAAGCCATATTGTGAACAGGGTAAGCAAGAGGATGTTGGACATAGAATGACATATACTGGTTCACACCCAAATGCTGATAACTTCTTAAATCCAGACTACTACAACCTGTTTGGGACCAATTGTAATGGCTGCCAATATCCCATTGAGGCTGGGGACAAATTCCTGGAGGCGCTGGGATTCACCTGGCACGATACGTGCTTTGTGTGTGTGGTAAGTACAATTTTCCGACAGTGGCATAAATGAGAATCGTTAGCATTTAGATGTGAATAATGTCCCAACATGTGCATATGTTTCACTGGTTTAGGTGTGCAGCACTAATCTGGAGGGTCAAGCATTCTTCTCCAAAAAAGACAAGCCCCTGTGCAAGAAACATGCTCACACGGTCAAAATCTAAGTGAAGAGGAAACACTTTCAATTTGCCTTGTTTTTCAGTCCAGTTCAGTTTTTTCATATCTAGCTCAAAGTAATCTGTTTGCAACACACATACAAAGATATGGGCTCTTCCCCTTTCTCCTAGTAAAAATTTCCACTGTCCAGTTAAGCAAACCAGATTTTGAAATGTACAGGATGAGTACATTAATTGCAAAGTACAGTGCCACCCCCCGATGAGGTGAAAGTAGGCAGCCACACCTACAGTGTGAACCTTGGTTATTTATTTGTTTTTGGCTTAGTGCTCAAGATTGTCCGTACACAGAGGAGGACAAATAGTTTGCAGCAGGGAGCTACCAAAGCTTGAGATGATGTTACTTTTGTATATTTTGCATGGCAATTCTTCAAAATTGGAATCAGATGAGGGTGGATGAGGGGCGTGTAGTTGTGTGCCAAGTGTCCCCACATGCTTTTCTTGTAAAATCCTAGATAATACAGGGTTGTTATGCCTGAAGAGCAAGATTTTATTGAGGTTATGAATTCAATCAGCTGAGCCTCTCTTTCCTTGTTGACTTTCAGTAGCACTGACCCCCTCAAACCTACATGAGCCGTCACTGACGTGTTGATATATAGCTGGTTGAATTTGACAGTTTTTTAATATATACTATTTGAGACTGACTTCTGCTATGAAGTTTCCTCCTCTATCCTTGATATGTGTATTTGTAGAGACAAAGCATGAATACTCTTGTTTTCTTTGTGAGAAACGATTGCCTAATGAGGCATTTTGCAAAATGTCCTCTTTTTCTCATGTCAAATAAAAGATTTTAATACTCAATGTCACCTATGACTTTTTATCGTAGTTGTGACCCTCGAATTGTTTCAAGCTCCTGATACTGAATATGTTGCATCAGAAGTCAACAACACAGCAATGGTAGTGAAACAAAACAATTTTCAATAAGCACTGCAGCCACTGAATTCTCCAAAATAGCAAGAAGGCAGCCAATAAGTCATTGATATATTGGGGCGTTTTAGAGTGAATCCCTCCTGCACTAACACACAGGGCCCGACTGTCAAGTATGGGTGGTGTGGTAATTTTCACAGGGAGGTCAAAGGTCAGACACGACCTGTATGCACTTTTCTGAGGACCGTCTCCCTTTCGCTCATCTTATGTAGTTGTGACTTTTTATATGCCCCTAAAGAAGACTGAATGAAGTTCACACAATAAAAAGAAAACATTTAACAACTTCATTCAACAACTTCAAAACGTCTTCGGTGGTTTGCCGCACAAAGGTGATTTAAGTCTCACGCAAGCTGGCAACTTTAATCATCAGTTAGTGTATATTTACCCATAGGGAGGAGTGAAGATCGGGATACACACACACACACACAGGCACCTTACC
>OMPJ01010356.1:3495-35953 GCA_900312935.1 Carapus acus
TGAAGGATGTCCCTCAACCATTAAAATTGATAGGGCTGAAGAAAGGGGGTTTGGGTAGGGGCACAGAGTGATGGTGGTGTGTGTGAGTGTGTGTGCGTGCGTGTGTGTTGGGGGTGGGGGTGGGGGGGTTGTGCGCCACATGATTGATCTGGCGTCCACCCCAGGAGAGATTAGCTTGAAATATAATCTGTGCTCTCCACGCTGCTCTCTCACAAACCCGCCAGGTCCATATTTTTAAAGCTCTCCTATTACAGATAGGTACAAAGACAGACAAATGGGGAGACTGACAAGCGCGTACACACACACACACACGCACGCACGCACACGCACTCGAGCCATCATAAGACGTCACCATTCCGTAGTGATGCATGGAACCGATCCGCTCCCAGTGTCTCGCACGGCTCCTCTGAAAACGCTGAGCTGGTGGTTTTCATCCCAGCTCCTTACAAAGAAATGAACTTTCTTCATACCATCGTGTTTGCAGGCTCTGCAGACTGTTGCGTAACTACACACACACACACACATTTCGACTACGCGCCCACAAATTTCAGCGACAATTTCATTGTTTCTGTTTCCTATTTGCACAGTTTGTGTAATTTGCACATTTCCATGGGCATTGCCACTTGAAGTTCATTACAGATTCAATGAGTATGTGACCAATAAAACTCTCGAATCTTGGCTTTAAGTCAAGTAATTCATGCTCACATTTCTGCCTGAACAACAGCGGCTAGCAGCTACTCAGACGGATTCAGGCTTATTCGGGGCGAAAAAATGTGCAGCTAAAGTGGTGAAATCTCCAAATCAAACAATGGCCTGTTAAAGTTTGAGACTTACCGTATAATATTTGCCAAAAAACCTGAATTTAATGGGTTTTATCAGCTGGTCCTTGAACGTTTCAGCGCTGAGGAGCAGAAAGGATGTGAGAGGGAACTGATGAATTGACCTTTTCCTTTTCATCTGCTTCTTATCTCAATAAGAGCTGCGCTGACCTTTTCAGTGGCGCATCACGTCTCCAGAGTCTCTTGTCGTCTTAGTGTGCGCCAGCCCAACATTTTCTCGACTCTTCAAAATGAGTTTTTTCTCACATAGTTGCTCCTTTTTATATCGAGTTCTCTCATTTTTCTCTTCTGTCACAGCAAACCCCCAGAGCCTCTGTTTCCAATCTGGGTTGGAGGTATTGTAGGCGGGTTTGAAGTCAATCTCAAGTGGTCGATGTTAATTTCTTAAAAATTTGATAATTACACAGTTTTGTCTCATGCTGTCCTGATAAGATGCTTCATCAGAAGCGTTTTTTGGCTGAAATTCAATTATGAATTCAAAGATTTGTGCAAATATTGAAGCTCGAGTCCAAACATGGACTCACAGGGAAATCCTCAGTTTTTTTCCCAGTCATCGTTACCTTGATGAGAGAGAAGTTAATCTCATCGACTCTTACTCAGGGTGATGACGATGACATCAACATGGCGTCATCTTCAGGGATGAGTAACACTGCGGGTTCAGGGGTGAGTGCGAGCAAAGGGGTTAGCGTAAAGGGTCTTCGCTTCTTTTGAGCCGTGGGATTAAAAGTCTTCGATTCCCGTCAGGCAGAGTGCGGCATCACGCTAATGAAGTAAATCTCGGTGTAAGAGAGCTCAGTTCCTCTAGATATACGTCTTCTCCACGAAATTTAGATATCATGCCTCTGAAAGTGAGAAGGACACAGACGACTCACGGCTCTCTAGAAACAATAGACGAGACCTGATGTGCAATTGCCTTTTTATTTCCTAAGTTCACGTGTATTAAGTACCTATTTTGTGTGTTTGTGTGTGTGTGGATTGCTTAAGTAGTGTCTCATGCAATGTTTTCTAACACACTTTAAGCAAGGCTTTTAGATGGTACTACCAAGGTTTCCTCGTGTGTGTGTGTGTGGGTGTGGTGGGTGGTGTGTGTGGTGTGTGTGGTGTGTGTGTGTGTCCACACCAGACCTGACAGCTTGTGCTTTCCACTCCAAACATTGGTGAACACAAAGAACTGTGGAATACACACAAGGGGGATTTTGCATATTGCGGGTGGTTCGCCGCTGATTAGCTGTGTTTAAGCAGACAGAAGGACCCTCATTAATTTATTACCATTCAGAACGAGACGTTTTCTCTTCTCGTCTCCAATTAGTAAGGACTGCATGTGTGCTGAGAGGGAGAGTTTTATTTTTTTTCCCCCCCTGCCCTCCATCATCACTGCTGTGAAAGTTTCAAGCCTTGGTCCACGTTAAACGTCTTAGTTCTGGCTCATGCCGTGATTGGATCTCAGCAGAGCGAGCCAGGCTTAAATGGTGGCCTGGGGGGAGCAGGGAGATAAAATCCTTCTGTCTGTTGGGGTCCAAAGTCAGCCTGGGCAGAGCTGACTTAGTTATTCAATCTGCTGAGGAGGCTTGATGCTCATCTTCAAGTCTCTCTTCAAGTCTTCACATCATCAGATTCACTCCTGCACTGGAATACTTTTTCAAAACCTGGCAGCTGTGACGTTCTGCTAATATACAATAACTACAGATCTGCAAATTATGTCTGTCGTTCAGACATTTTCCTGCAACCTGTTGCTTTCACTTTATTTCTTTGGTGTCCATAAAGATCCGAATATGGCCAATGTTGATGTTTTTGCTTCAATTCCACATTCCACAATGATTGTTTAATTCATTAGGTACATGCAAATTCCTTGTTGAAAGCTTGACATCTCCAGCTTGTCCATGCGACTTTGACTGATGACAGAATACGTTTGGTTTGTAAGAAAAGGTCGGGATGGCTTCATTATTGTTTTGGAGGGCGAGCGACAGGGAGAGAGACGAGGTCCTTTCTTCTCTGCTGATGAAACGAGAGCAGGCCTGACAGGAGACACAGGACAACTCGTCCTCTTATCTGTACAACACAATGAATTTGGTGTCCGGCCGTGCCTCCTCCCCTCTTCCTCCCCCCCGGCCAGCTGTAAGATATCGGCGTAGACATCGCTGCTGACATTTGGAGGAATAGAACGGAGTCAGACAGGGACGGCCTGCCAGATCTGGGCTTGATAAGCGGAGGTGACAGAGCTGTGTTGTGCTGTGGTGCCTTTCACTGTCTCACCCTCTCACTCTTTTGTCCGTTCTCCCCCTCCTCCTCCTCCCCCCTCTGGTCTCTAACCTTCACTTCAATCATCATGTGACAATTGTGTGGGTGTGTGCACACAATAATCCAAAAAGCCACGTGCATGTGTGGATGTGTGGCGGTGTAAAAGGTTGGCGCTGGATGGATTTGGAGTTGTTGAGGGTGACACAAAGGCCCTAATACACAAACACACACACACAAGCGCGCACTCTCTCAGGCACACACGCGCACACACTCTCCCTTTGTACAGTGTCTGTGCTGGGTGTCAGTCATCAGATCAGCAGGTTCCCCCCTGCCGCTCTCATGATAACCCAGGGCTGACAGTTTTGATGAGAAGATACACACACACACACACACACACACACACACACACACACACACACACACAAACCACAATGCCGTCCCACCTGAATCTTTCAAAATGTAGCGGCTAAATGCACATTAGGATACCACGCAACAAAGGACACAAATTGCTGCAAGTCTTGAACATGGCCACGCCAAGGCAGATTGTGTGTGGGTGTGTGTGTGTGTGTGTCCCGCTTTTAATGGAGCCGGATTGTTTCTGTTGTGGTGCAGAGTGCCGAGCAGCTCCGGCTGCTGTCACACTGACACACTGACACAGTTACAAAGGCCTCCTCGATTTAATGAGCCGCATTTACCGCAAGGGCATGGTGGAGGCTTTTTAAAAACTCGGGCATATCTCAAACAAAATCAATTTCTCATCAATGCTGGGAGAGATCCTCTCTGCCCCTCTGTGTAAATGTAATTTAATTAGATTGCAAAATCTATTAAAAGTCCAATAGCGGTGCAATTTGAAGTAAGAGCGCGGCTAATGAATTGATTAGCGGTTGTTGAGATGTTAAACACCTTTCTCTCCGTGCCAATCAGGAAATGGGATAACTTGTCGTCGTGCATTTTACTCGCCGCTTTGCATAATGTGAGCCGCCGAAGTTTTCTCAGGTTGACACCTCCCATTGTTCTAAAGCAGTAGCTTGCAGACTCTCGCGGTCGGAGGTGGGAAGGTAGCGTCTGGGTTGGGATGGCGAGGGGGAAGGGGAAGGGGAAGGGGAAGGAGGGATGGAGGCTTGGCAGGCGCACCTTCTTCCCCGCGGCTCTGCACTCAGCCCGCCACCTCCCACACAGCCCAGATCCTTGTCGCACTCAGACCTCCTCCCTCCTCGCAGCCTCCGCGCTCGCAGACAGAGTGAGATGGTGAGGAGAGCAGAGGAGAGGAGAGGAGAGGGGCGCTCCGCCACCTTTACTTAGCTCACGCTTCGCAAATAACAAAGTGAGCCTGCAGAGGCCCGAGGTGGTTCGGCTGAGCCCTCTCCAGCCGCCATCAGCTTTTCGCAGCAGTGCAACAAGTCAAAGTGTAAAATTTCATGTGGAAACACGCTCATATCTGGTTGGTAATATTCAGTCATTAGATCCACTGTACTTCAACGTAGACAGTGTAGATACGCGAGAGCGTGTGTTTACATGTGGTATATAGAGATATACCATAATAGATCAGAATATGAGTACCAATTAAGGATCTGTACTCTGAATGTGTGTTTTTGGTGTGTAGATACACCATAATCCATGAATGTACTGTTCACACATCAGTTGTAGATCTGTGTAGTAGGCATGGTGTGTGTGTGTGTGTGTGTGTGTGTGTGTGTGTGCATGCGCTATACATTTTCCCTGTGACCCATCTTCATATATATACACCAGGAGCACATCTTTGTAGTGAGCTGTGTGTGTGTGTTATGTACGTACAGTACAGGATAAAACTTAATGGATCTGTAGTGGATCACTGAATATGCAGGTCTGTGTATGTGTGTGTATGTGTTATGCAAAAATATTGCATAGTGCTTTTGAATATACAGCACACAAGCCAGTAGTGCATCTGAATATCTGTGTGTGTAACTTTCTCAATTTCACAGATGCAATGTTCTAAAACACACCGGCATGCGCACACCAAGACAGGGGGAGCCATTGCTCATCATTCCAGCTTTCAGTGGGGTGTGTATGGACCAGGCACAGACCAAACACACACCACTGTGCTGGGGAAATATTACTGTCTCGCTTTTACCAGCGAGCTGGGTTCATTTGTTCGTCGTTGTTCGTCCGACGGAGGCTGTTGTGTGTAGCCAGCATGATAGTAAATTAAGATGGGTGTAGGCTATCTGGAGAAAAGGTGAGAGAAGAGGAGGGGAGGGGAGAGGAGGAGAGAGCGAGTGGCTAACATCACGGCGTACAGGGCTGGAGCCCATTAGTGTCATCGCACGTCTCCTCCATTCCATCACCTGTCCGCTTGCCAGGCGGGACGGGCTGCCATTGTCACATAGACGCGACCTCATCTGACCCCCTCCTGGCCACGACGACGATGACAACAGCAGCAGCAGCGGCCGGTTTGACATCAGCTGCCACCTCACTTTTCATAAAGCGTGGAGTCTGAGATTGTTTGTCAGGATCCTTATTTCTGTCCTGTTTGTTTACCTTCTCTGGTCGATGGTTCTGTCTTTTCCTTCTGCTCCTCCCCTGTGTGTGGTCGCGTGCCTCCTCTCTGCTCATGGTGCGTCTGCTTGACTGTTTGTCCCCCCCATGGATGTGTCCTCCCCGTCTCTCTGGTCGCACCTGTTTCCCGTCTCTGTTCTCCATCGTCTGCTCTCTCCCTTCCTCCCTCCATCCTCCCCTTTGTCTTCTGCGGCCCGTCGCTTACCTCAGTCTCGTGGTCACCCCTCATGTTGGCCGCTCTCTGTCCTCTCATTGGTCCCGTTTTATTACTGGCTGTAATTACCGGGTGTGTAAACGGTTGTGTTTGAATCGGTACTTTTGCTCCTCAACCTGTGATTTCCTAGCCTGTGATTTCATCGTCTGTATATTTGCAGCCTCTATCTCATGTCTTGCTCCAGGTCCAGTGTTCCAGCCCCTGTTTTCTCTGCTTAGTCCCAAGATCTTGCTGACATTTAGCTGTCAAATCCCTTTTGAATCTTGCGTTCAGTTCGGTGTCTCAGTCTTGCACTCGCTGCTGTTTGTTGGTCGCTGAGTTCAGTATGTTTGCCTTTGGAATATAAATATTCTTTGTGTGACTTTGTGCTTATCGTTTGTGCTGCACTTGCCCAGATTGTTGTTTGTACCTGTCCGATTTCCGTACGCCGTCCTGAGCTTTTGTTATTAAGTTCACTTCACTTTAACTTCCTCCCCATAATTCCTTCGTCTCCTTCTGTGACAGCATTTGATTTGCAAAGAATCCCTCTGGCTGCAAGGCTCTTGTAGCCAGATGGAGCAGTATTGACGTAATCAATAAAGAAGGTCTACACTGAAATGGGTACACGTATGGGCTGCCCGGCTTTCCAGGCTAAAAATGTATCAGCAGCAGAATATGGGGAGACAGGTGGGCGGGAAGCGGGATTCTTTCTTCAGCAGGAGCCACATTCATCAGGGAACTGACAGAACAAAAAATGGGCAAAAAAGAAACAGGGACAAGTTCATAGTTCCCAGCTGACACGGTGCGTGTGTGTGCACACCGCCGTGTGTGCGTATACCTCTGCATTTATATGAGTTGGGCTGCATATATGGGAGTGTCTTTGCACACCAAAACACCGTATCACACATTTTCCTTGCTCTGGGGAAGAGAGCACCGTGGTATATTTCAGGAAAGACTAGAAATATCCAGGTTTGCTCGTAGAAAATCTATCATGCTCGCTGCTCTTTCTACACGAGCGATTCTGGCCGTGACAGAAGTGAGGGAGTTCCATTTTCCTATCTGTCTTTGTGTGACATGTTTACACTGAAGCCCTCACCTCGCCGATCGCCCTGGGAGGATCTGAGACGAATAGGTGTTCTTAGTCCAGAAAATAGCCACTAAAGCAGGGGGCTTGCAACCGCGCCGCATCTCTTATTTGAAACATCATCAAGTACCCTTGTCAGCTGCAACCATGATTTACGGAGAAACATCAACCAAACAGCAGAGCAGTGCATTGCAGGGGCCATGCCTCACACGCTGGCCTGTTATTTGGCGTGTCATATCTGTCCGTTCCATACAGAAAGAGGAAAGCATGTTGACAAGGATCGTGCTGGGGCTGACCCCTCATATTTTCAACAAATCGAACCCACAGTTTACTAGAGATGGACCAGCATCTTCTAATGCGATGCTTCTTGAAAAGTGTCCTTGAGCAAGGCACTTGTATGGCTGAGCAGCCCATTCTAGCAGGTAATGAGCTGCCAAACATATAGAAGCAATGTCTTTCTTTCTTTATTTTTTTAGTAGAGCTGTTTGAAGTGTTAGAAGTGTTTTTGTTCCTTCAAAGCAAGCAGTAAAACCAACTGATAGAAATTGCAAAACTTGAACCTCATTGATTTGCCCAGAATGAAAACACCAAGCGAACATATTTTTGTTGTATGTGATTGCTTTGTGCTGAAGGGTCAATCATATTCATTGTGTTACTCCATCATACAGTCTAAACACCTGTCAGGTTTCATATAATTTCAAAAGATATGAAGTAAACAAAGAAGTAGGGCAGGAGTGAGTTTGACATAACATTCACGACTGATACAAGCCATTGATGATTCAAACCATTGTTGAGCCAAACAGACCAGATCTGAGAGCATATGCACTAGTTTCTGAGCTGCAGATTTGCTTCCTGACTTTGTCTGTGAAGTACAAAAACACGTGTTTCTGCAATGCGATACACAGCTTTTCCCACACACTCAACTGGCTGTTTGTTCTCAAACCTCAGCAGTGTCACAAATACACGGTGGGGTTAAGTGGGCGATAAAGATGCAAAGCAGGACCTCAATTTGTACTGAATCGCCCAGGCGCTTTGAACTGTGTGTACTTTTTGCTGTGTAGTAGGTAGGTAGGTTGTATGTGCCTCCATCATATGATAGTACCTCTGTTTTTAGGGGGGAAATTGCCATAAACAGGGGTTACACACACCAAAAAGCAAGGGTTCCTCAAACAGTGGTTCTGCCAAAGTGACTATGTTTATGCCGATTTTGCTGCAGCTAGCTGGTTCCTGTGAAGAAGTACTTCAAAATCTAACACGTTTTGCCATTTCCTGTCGTCCAGACTCAAGTTTCTGATTCAGAAGTTGTTATTCTAAATGGAAGCTCTGGGACCTTAATTTAGACCTCCCGTTCTCTGAAGCAGACATGTTAGATAAACAGCAGTGGGTCCACATGAGGGAATTGTGGGTATTCATTTTTAAGGGCCGTAGGTGGGATAGTCAGTGCACTTACTGCATTTCCATGAAACTGGAGCAATTCGTGGGCGTCACACTGGGTACACACGGATTGCAATTTAGCCCCTGATGGGCTATTATTCTCCTGTGTTAAATAATGATGCTTGGTAGAAAATTTAACACACTAAACAAAAAAAGGGATGGAGAAGACAGAATGTGCCAGATGTCAGTAAGCCTCAACAGGTTGCCCCACTGCTGCAAAGGGCCAATTAACATTCATCATGACCAACTTCCAACCCAGAAACCAGTCTGTACGTTCCCCCACATCTCTCTCCGCTCGCGACAGGGTTCGTATTTTATTAGTGTCGGTAATTGTCTCTCCGCCCAAATCTGAGTCGTAGAATAGTTTGCGAAAGTCACAGCAGAACAGATGCTTTGCTTCGGCACTCGTCTAATTATAAAAAGAATAGCAGGTAAATGTAGAGCAGATGCCCTCCACCGATACCCCCTGCCGACCCCAACGGAGGGAACCAGTTGGTCTCATTCGAGTGATACATTGGCTCCACGTGGAGTTGTAATCCTCGCCAACTGGTTGCTGCGCTATAAATGGACCTACTAGCCAAACTTCACGCCGTCGCCAGCGCCTGGGGACGGAGCGGTGCCTGGTCTGCGAGTGAGTGGCGGTGCCTGGATATAACCGCATCTCAGATGTCCTCTTCTTATAGGCGCCTAGATGTTGGGTTGAGGAGGATGTTGGGATGGTACACAGATGTGTTGGTGTCAGCGGGCCCTCAGCTTGAAAATTATGAGGGTTGGGCCACAATTAAACATCTGTGGGTGGAGTAAATAGAAAGATGTCAGGGTAATGAGGGTGTACTGGGGACGAAGGCGAGCGAGCGAGACAGATGAGTCCACCTTGGATATGACACTTGACAATTTGCCATCCTTTCCATCCCGTCATCTCCTCTCCTCCTCCCGTTTTCATGCCTTACTTTGGGCTCCGTTTATTCGCCAAACCCGGCGCTCAAGCCGCGGGAGCCGCCAGAGCAGCTGTCTTTGCTGTCTGGCAGGAATGATTTTCTCCACCGCAGCCACAAGTGACCCGGCCCCCTCCCCGTCCACGTGCCAGGACAGACGTGCTGAAGCCTGCATGCTCCAGGTGTGTGATATGGGTTTAATCTTCACTTGGATCCAAAAGCAGGGTTTCAAGACCAGACATAATAGCTGATTAAAATTTAATTTTGGCCTCAAACTTGCTGGGATTCCAAAAAAAAAATTCCAAACAGTCTGGATGAAACACGGGCACACAGTTAGCATCTATTAGGCAGCCAAACCATAAATCTGATCCCCCACATGCTCTCAGGAAGGAAAATAAATGAGTGGACGCTGGCATGAATAATCCCTTATTACACCCATTAGCTAGAGAGGCCTGAGCCTCATAAAAGAGAGGACACCCTAGTCATCACACCATCACCATCACCATCGCACACACACACACACACACACACCCTGTTTATGGTTGCCATGATGGTGTGAAGAGCCCTATCTCCCACTACCTCCTCCACTAGCACATATACACACATGTACCCCCCCCTCCAGCACCCTCAATTTTCCATAGGCTCCGTCCACCAACATGGGCGACCACCTGAAATTGCCTCTGAGTATGAAATAATTGCAGACATGCCATCAAGTGAGCGCGGCTGCGGTTTGCAGGCAGACAGACAGACAGACAGAGGTTGGCCTAAAAACCAGACAGAAGTCCACCGAAGATTCCTCCGCTGATTGCTGGATGCGCTCTTGGTGCCACCAGTGCCAGGTGTTCTTAATCAAGATGGCTTTGTTTGTTTGTTTTCTTATCATTTTTTCACTCTTTTTTGTGCATACATTAAAATTGCCAGGTGTACTGTTCTTTTTTCATTAATGTATTCTCCATCAAGAGAGAGGTAATGTTATGCCTCATTTACTGAGTTGAGCTCCAGGTCGTATAAACATGTTTTGACAGGTGTTCCATTACGCCCAGAACAGAGTGGGGGGGCATTGTTTGTTGTATTAAGTTTTTTTAAGGGCTGTTAGGATCCGCGGTGGATACTCACAACTCTGGGGAACACTGTGCTTCAGCTGTACTGCTGCAGTAATACTTCGAAATAATCAGAATAGTTTGTGTTATGATGTATTGATTTTTCAGCATTCTGTCTTTTTGATATGGCCTGATGGGTGCAATTTGACCTTCACAGCTCTATGGTTGCACCGGTGTGTGTATTTGTGTGTGCAGTGAGCTGCAAGAGGTTAGAAAGCTTGTGATCACACCTTAATGTTCAACCTTTTGTGGCCCAGCTAGGGGTTCCTAGACCAGTCAGGAACACCTCCTGTGATGCAGGGTGTCACTTGAGGTCACTTAAGGATAGTAGGTTCTATGGGTTTCCTTTAGGTTGGTAGGTAGGTCGATACTTTATTGATCCATTCAACTATTGATTCGGGATATCTAAAGCCCCCACAGCTCAAAGGACAGAACAGAAACAAGGCTAAGAAAGTAGTGACCTAAGAATACAGAGGCAACATATTAGAGACACTCTAAGATACTTAAGGATACTAAAAGCAATTTGAGAATGCTACATATTTGGTACTAGATTCAGTGCATGTGCAGAGATGGAGTCCCACTACCTCCAGTCAGCAGTATACAATATATACTGTAGTATGTATATACAGCATACAGCAAAATAAAGTGTAGCGATGATGTATTGCTCATAGGATAGAAATTGTGGTATGTATTGCATTGAGCTGAGCATAAACTATTAAAAATAGAGATGTGCAATAACACAAAATTTGAACCTGTAAATATAGCGCCACCTTTGCCAACACTGATGATGAGAATCGGGGCAAGGTTTACAGGTTAATGGAGAGAATTTCTTAAGGCCTTTGTGTGTAAATATAGAATGTTGAGTACAATTACCATCTATTACAACTGCAGGAGGGAATACTTCTGAAGTCACACATGTGCTCCTTGCTGCGACCGGCAGAAGCAGAAGTAGTTCTGGCTAACCGGTAGGCCAGAGGTGCTGCAATATGTCACCCACGTTTGATATCGAAAGTATCATAATCTGGTATTGATACACACATCACCAGAAAAAGGTCCTAATTTCCAAATTTAAAATCCAAACACTTCTGGAACTTCCTGGGAAAATACTTGCAGTGGCCACAATGCCATCATCAGGACACAATTTGAAGGAGCGAGTAATATCCAGCAGCCTTTGATTTTTTTAATCTCATTCATTCAGGCACATGACACGAAAGAAGACGCGAGACGCTTAAGAGCCCCGGACGGCGGCGCACCTTGAAACAGACTGATTACACGCGCGATCCCTCCGCCTAGATAATGTCCTGCTTTGTAATCAGGCATTGTGCCGCTGCTCTCTACAAGGATAAAGATTATCAGCAACAACTTCATCACTGCCTCATTGTGAATGTCCCTGTCCCCTAATTGCGCTTCTTTGGTATTCGTTGGCAGTGTGTTTATGGTGGCGTGTGTGTGAGTGTGTGCCCTGAAATTTCATGATTGCTCTTGTTTTCCCCAACAGTTGGAAACTGCAGATTGCTTTTTCCGTGTTATTAGTGGTGTGGCCAAGTCAATTAGTAAACTCTGTAGGATATCCAAGTCTGCCTTTAGTAATGTCAAAGACTTGGCAGTATTTGGGCTTTGTCGGGGCGTCCCTGTGGTGTTGGGCTATGCTGAGTACTTTTCAAGTCAATAAGCTTGTGTTTACTCATTGCACACCAGAGAGACCTTACAGTCCTTTGACTCCACAAACCTGTCGTGTCATCATAAACACTCCCCATTTTACTGTCACACATTTCCCTGCGTCCCCTCCGCTGAGATATTTTCAGCGCTTGAATTAAGATTTGAAGATGAGCTGATGGTGACAGAGTGTTCTGCCCCGGCAGCCTGGGGCTATCATCAGTAATTCCATTGTTCCTTTTGACATTGCTAGAATTGAGCGGGCCTGGTTGCTGTCAGTCCATGAAGTGGTCCAAATTTGGACAATATGTTTTTTTTTTCCCAAGTCCTTTGTGGTGGTTGACATTTGTGACAGGACCCTAATTGCTCTATTTGCCCTTGGGAGGAAAGTGTAAATAACCTGGGCCTCAGGCACAAGATGTAATCAGGCTGTTGAGTCGTAATCATACAATGTGTTAACTGTGGGGATTCAGGTCAAGGTGTGAGTTTGTTCACAAAAACTTGAATTTGCTCTGTGAAATAACGTAATGCTTGGTATGAGGGATGTGTCTTGTGTTTTATCCTATAATATGAAATTGGATTGATATTACCTCAAGTACACAATGAAAAGCGCTTTTATTACAGCTTGTGGTCTCTTTACCAGAGAAGAAGCTGAAGAAGGAGGTGAGCGCGTCCAATAAAACGTCCTCGTAGCTGCGGAACTGCTCTGGGTGCTTGATAGTTTGTTGTAAATGTGTGTATGAAACGTGGCGTGAAGTTCTCTCGGGCGGCCATCTTGACTCTGACCCCCTGACCTCATTAAAGCATCCACAGAGAATGATTAGCAAAGCCGAAGCATGAGAAATGGTCCAATTATGTTTGGCATGATATTCTATAAATAATGCTCAGCTTGTTTCAGCTCGTTTCACAGGGAATAATCCAGAGCTATACCATCGCCTATAGCTATATCTACATTTACCCAAAAGTTGGTCTCTTGAAGCAACCGGGATAGCAGTTGCTGCACTGCATAGAATAGAATAGAATAGAATAGAATAGAACAGAAAAGAAAAGAATAGAAGAATAGAATGTCTTTGAATTGCATCGACGTTGAGGTTGTCAGTGCAACAAAATGAAAGTGCCATCGAGTTGGAGACAAATAAACACATAAAAATGCACATAGATTACCTCATTCAAAAGAACAACACTGCCACAATGTGCAAAAACGCTAGAATAAATAGGTAAAAAGAAGCAGAGAAACAGGTCCTCTGTTATTGTGCTGATCTCTCCCTAAAGCATCAGGTGATTGTAGCAGCATGAAGCGTTGCAACTCTTTCTGAATCGACTGTGTTGGAACTTAGAATATAGGCCACCTGCATTTATCCACTTCATTTTTATGCTTTTCTTTTTTCACTCTCAGCACATAAAGAACAGCTCCACGACGCTTTCCACTTGATTCTCCACGGTCAGCATATGGATGGCACCATTACTCCTTACAGCATCTTTTCACACCAGCTCGCCTATTTTGCTGATCTGCGCAGCACAAAGCAGCAGCAGCAGCAGCATCCAACCACCATTCCTCCCTCCACGCACTCCACCACTTCCACTCCCAAGACCAATTTCCAGTTATCACCAAGGCAGAGGCGGTCCAGCCATTAGTTATTCATTCGCCCAAGTGGTGCTTTTACTCTTAATTTGATTTTTCAACGTCCATCTTTTCATCCGACATGGCCAGAGTTTAAAGGCGCAGAGAGATTAATTGCTCATCTCTAAAAACTCTTTAACAAACAGACCCTGTATGTGCCATTAACCTTGAACACGCTGATTAACTTTGCACATCTTTTAGCCCACAAAGCCCAAATCATATTTAGAATCCACAGCAGAATGTCATAATCCTGCCAAAATGGGATCTTGCAGTCCTTGCACATTCAGTTCTAATCTGTTCATGATGAAGATGAAACGCTGCATTGATCTAATTTCATGGTAATGCTGTAATAAACAGAGCAGATAGGGTGTTGGGGATATTTATGACCAGCAGAGCTAACAAATACAATATAATGCCAAGTACAACAAGCCATATGATGAAATATTTACCCCAGAATAGTTGTGTTTATTTGTCAGGTTTGTCTTCCTCTCTTCCCGTGTCTGTCCGTCGTCCGCTCCTGTGTGTTTTGGGGATTGCTCGGGGGCACCTAGGCGAGGCGCCTACCTTTATTTCAAGAAATGTGCGCGGGGCTCTGCAGTTTTCGGCTGAATCGATGGATTCGACACGACTGAATCATGAATTTGGTGATGCAACAATAGCGACAGAGAGGCTAATTGTATCCGGAGACTGGGATGATTTTGCAAAATGTCACAGTGATCAGGGCAGTTGCGTCAGAAGTAGGTCACTGACATTAGATTTGCAAGCTGGCTTTGCCTGGAGACATGTCAGCCCATCAAGTGAATGAACCCTGAACCCTGCTGATGGATGATGGGTTTCCTCCTTACCAGGCCAAAACTAGAGCTCAGGTAAAGCCATGCAGTCTGCGGTCAATATTCTACAAGGTCTTTTCCACCCTTTGTGGCACTGTAACTGTTGTTTCAGCATAATTCTGATAGTATTTCACCTCTTGTCCTGGTGGGTTGTGGTCAGCTCAGTCGTCATCGTCTGATTTTTATTTATCTTTTAATTTTTGTATTCGGCCTGTAAATAGGAGCCTAGCCCGTTTAACATTCATCCCAAGTCATGACAGCCGTTTGGCATGTCAGCCAACTGTTTTTTGTTTTCATTTTTTTTCTGTTTTGGCAGAAGGAGGGCAGATGGAGTCACCAGAATTCATTTTAGTTTGTTTTATTTATGTGGTTCGTGTTGTGCCCATTTGTTGAACCCTATTTCAGTCACATTTTGCTGCAGATGTTCATGTCACCCTCAGCAGCAGCAGCAGCAGCAGGCACCCTCTCCCTTGAAATTCTCCCCGTTTTCATTTTGTCTCTAGGCGAGAAGTCTAAAAAGAATTTGCCATAAAATGAAAACTCTCCAGACAGACAAGGGTCCAATCAGTGCCGGAAGAAACCGGGAAGTAAATTCCCCAAAAGCCCCGAGTCTCAAAGTAACATTGCAGTGACCTTGTTTACTCATCAGTACTTTGACAGTAGGTGAAATTAGCTGTTACTTCAAACCGGAGGCAGAAGGAGGAGGAGGAAGAGGAGGATGAGGATGGTGTGGCTCAATGTGCCACGTTGAGTTCCGGAGCTTTTCCTGCCTATTTTGCAGTCAAGCCACAGATTCTTTCATGCGAGGATCCCTCCTCCTTGTCTGTCCTTTTAATAATCGTCACCCTCGCGGTAAGAGGTTACAGAACGAGATTGGATAGTAAATGCGTGTGTGAAGGAAAAAAAAAAAGGACAGGTTCCGTTGAGTCTTGGAAAGCGCCGAGAGTGGCTGCACACGTTGCTCGAGCGTCGCAATAAAGGGGGCTCGCTGCTACAGATTCGTGCTCGGAGGAGAAAAAATTGGCAGAATTCATCAAATGTTCGGCGGGCATAAAACCTCAACAGTGGTGTGTTGGCCCTTTAATGTGAGAAATAGCTTAGGGGGCCTGTGGAGTGTGTTTTATGTGGTTCCAGAGGTTAAGGGGAGGCCTGTATATTGGTTCATGTAGAGATGCTGAGGGGACTGTCAGATTTCCCTTGTGGTCCTCTCCCTCTCTCTCTCTCTCTCTCGCTCTCGCTCTCTCTCTCCCAATCCTGAGTCATTGGGGCTTTTCTCGGAGTCAAACCCAAACAGTCGACTGTGTAGGAATGATTTATGCAGTCATAAGCCTCGTACGGCGGCAGACCTCTGCCTGCGTTTTATTCCGCCCGCTAATATTGAAATGAGACATTTAGGTGTAAAAGAGGAACCCGTGCCGCTCTCCCGCTGGGAGGTGGAGGGGCGGTAAAGGGGAAAAGGTAGCAGGCATGGAACCTAGCGCATTTGAAATGACTTCAGGGATCATTTAATTTTGCTTGTCTAGCAAGAATTTTATCCCTTACTTTGTTCGTTTTGTCTATTAAGATGCTGATTCAGTCCCACAAGTTGTGACACGAGATTGTAATATTATGCATCACCTTTTTTTTTTTGGATTGGGGATCTGGGGGGCAAGTGGACCTTTTTCGGAAGCTGAGCACCACACTCACGTCTCACCAGGGGAAGCCGATGCTGGCCGAGACATGTGAGACGCTTCTACTACCATAAACAATAGCCTGTCATGTCTCCGCCCACAGCGAGGAGCTATAAGGATGTTTTATGCATTCCACGTTGGAAGTGGCCTTTATTCTTTTAGAACTCGGCCATGATGGGCTTCTTTTTTCCATCCCTCCATCTATTCCACTCCGAGACCCTCACTGCCCTTCAGTCGCCTCACGCTCCCTTCCTCGGAGGCCTGAGAGGTCAGAGCTCCCTTCCCCCTCGTCAACCGAGCGGGTCAGGCGGCGCCTCTGCCCTAAAAGACTCAGAGATACAACAGTCGAACGATCGAGGAGTGTAAGCGTCGCCCTCCCGAGGCTGGATGACCTACATGTTACACTTTCTCCATCTGCCCGCGTATTCTTAACACCCCACAGGCTGCCACTCAAACCAGCAGGTGGCGGCGTACAGGAGATGGGGATTCGGCGGAAGGAGGGAGGAGGATGGGCGCGGACAAAATGCACAAACTCAAGGTTACGTGTGCGGGTTTCATTCGCTCTTCCCGCCGCAAATCAAAAGCCTGTTTTAGCGGCGGAGGTCGCTGAAATCGAAAAGGTGACCTCGTTGCATTTCGCACAGTCCATTTCCAGCCGACGCGACAAGAGCCTGAAGAATGTGTTCACCTTGTGCACGCCGCAAACTCTCTGTCGTCGACAAGGAAGAAACAATTCATTAAGATTCAGCGTGCCGCGTGCCAGCCATAAAACAATGTATGCAGTTAATTTGAGAGCATTAAAAAGCTAATGGTCTATTAGCGTCTACAGCCTGGGGCTGCCTCCTCCTCCTCTTCCTCGCAGTAGAAGTGCATCAATCACTTCTAGCGGTAACCCCCTCCAACTCCCCCCCACACAAGCTGCCATCCGGGTTTGCCTCCCGCCTCGGAGGCCACGCCTCCAGCAGGGGCGGCATCAAATGCAGCTGGCAATGTAGCATCCGACTTCGCCTCTGTCAATGCTTCATCCTGCCCCTCGGTCTTGGCTTTGGAAATATTGATTGTCGCCAGGAGTCGACAATGCACGAGCGCTAGTAGAGCAGGGTGGGGGCGTGGTCTGGGCATGCCGGTGGGCGCTCGCCCTCTTTCTCATTCTCCCCATTTTTTCCTCGCCTGCAGGCGAACACGAGATGGGACACAGATGAGGGACTAGAGGGTTGTACTTTTCCATCAACAGCTTCTGGCTGGAAGTTGAGATAACAGGCTGCGTCTTGTAGAGACTGAGAGTGAACACATGTTTTTTCTCTCTCTTTTTTTTTTTTTGGTCCTCTCTCTCTTGTTGCAGCTCCAAAGTGCTTAAAGTGATATGTCGGTATTGTTTTCTTTTTTATTGGTATTTTTTGGGGGGAGCGGAGGGCTCTTGCTCCAAGTCAGGAATCAGGTACGCAGTGTTCTGTGGTTGTGTACACCTGGAAAAAGGGGCTGGCGGACATGGAAACGGAAGAGGGAAAAAAAAAAAATCAGGTTACAGCTTGTTGTGTGGAAGCCGGTGCTGCTCTGCTGGTGGCAGTGTTGGTCATCTCCAGGGGATTAGAAAGGGAATACATCTTCCTGCTCGCTACAGCTGCCTCATATCCATGTGCAAACAGCCAGCAGATGGGTCTCGGTCCAGCTGTTCCACCTCCATGTTTATTGCTTTTCCAACTTCCCTCTTAGCCCGTCTTCTCCGAGTCCATAAGCACAGTAAATGATCTCTGCGAACAATAGTCTTGGCGGTTTCGTTTGGAGGAGCTCCTCACATCTGGAGCATCTGAGCTCCTTTGGATGTGATAAACACCGTGGCTGCTAAATAATTTGTGGCAAACAGACCTTGTTTGCCATGTGTTTATTGATGAATATGAATGTGTATTTTGCATACTTGAATTGTTACGTCATTAAAATGCGGCACGTGCAATGAAATTTTAAGAGTGGCTGCATGAGGCGGACGAGCACAAGAGCACGCGTGAGGCGGGTGAATGAAAATTTACGTGAGAGAGCCATCAATAGTTATGATGAGGCCTGTTCCCACTGGACTTTCAGGGACTTTCATCAGCCGCCTCTCATCTGGGTTTGGAAATTTTTCGGTCATCAAACACGCAGTTCGTAACTGATGTGAGGGGAGATCCACACAAGTGACGCGTGTTCAGGGGAAGGCAGGCGATGCCGTGCCTCACCTGTCATCATGGAAAGAAAAAATGTTGAATGAAAAGATTGCTTTGGTTATATCTAGCCAGTGATTTGCACTGTAAAGGTGCTTTTTGACATAACCTGTTGACTGTGGCCAATCAAATGGTGGATAACTGCTCTGTAAGGTTCATGTGTTTGTAAATCTGATTGTGATGAAGTCAGTGCCTCATCACTCATGAATCTCATTGCACGTCCCTGATACACACAGATGGAATTGTGCGACAGGCACGGGAGGAGGACAGAAGAATGAAACTTCCATCCCCCACGCAGGGGTAAAAGATCGCTCAGTATTTCTGCGCTGATACCGGTTCAATCGGACTGTGATGAATAAAACCTTCGCAGGGAAAAATAAAGCACATCGCCCTCTTTGTCCTGACGTGTTTCCTCTTGTTACGGCCACAGAGGAGGACTGGAAAGTGCTTAGGCTCCAAGCAGGAGAAGGGGGGGGAGCCAGGGTCGGGTAAGCCTTGTACCAGAGGGAGAGCTGGGAAATTTGATCATTTTTCTCCTGGACTGTCATACGCCATAGGCCAACTCATTTGTCTGCCGCATTTGTCTTTGTTTCTTTCCACCAGACTCCCCTGTTTCAAGCTGCAGAGAAAGAAGAAGGGAGAGCCACGCTAATTATCACCCAGCGCTACCATTCTAAGCAGAAGTCGAATTTAGTCTCTAAAACCCTAAATTACAGCTAAATGGCTAAAATCGTGAAAAAGAAACAAAACAGCGGGTTTGCAGGATGAAGAGAATTAGACTGCGTGGATCTCCTTTGCTAACACACACGCGCATGCACACACACACACACACACACACACACACACACACACACACAGACACACACACACAAACACACGCGCACACCTTCCCTCAATTTATCTTTGCAATTGCTCAGGAGTGGTGTTGACCCAGTTTATCTCCTTTTCTCAAGTGATTAATGCAACGACGCGCCAAACAAAGGTCAGATCGGGAAGCAGGGGAGCAGACCTGAACACAACGGGAGCTCGGGGAGTTATGGATGGCTGCTGCCAGAGCCGAGCAGGAGCTGTTTATTTGTAGAACATCGCTCAGTCCCCAGAGATACACATGAAGAGGTGAAAGGGAAAAATAGCAAATCACACGGAGCTGAATAGACGAGAGATAATAAGAGTGCAGCACCAGCAGGGGACACGCGACTGAAACTGCGACTGCCATTAAAATGTGTCATTTCTAACAGTGTCTCAGTCGTACTGAGTAAATATTCGTCCGATAACCTTCATCCGTATCGAGAAATACGTGTTATATAGTAAGCAAGAGGAGAAAAAGTTTCAGACTTTGTTAAGCTGTAGGAAAGAATGAAAATATCTAAATGCTCAGAAGTGTCTCACCCACTGTATCAAGGGAGCTTTCAGCCGTATTGATTCAGTTTCAAATTTCAATTGCCCTAACATTACTGTCTTGACTGTGTTCTCTGCAGTGTTGATTGTTTCATATCTATTTTTACTCTTCTCTGTTGTCGTTGTTATTACTGTTATTTTTCTATGCTGTCTGTGTAGACCAGTGAATGGTGAGGTTCATGACTGGTGTGGCACTGACTTCTTCACAATCAGATTCATTAACATATGAACTCTACACAGTAGCACATTCACCATTTGATAGACAACAGTAAAGGTATTATGTTGGAAAATACCTTAGTAGTGCAAATCACTACATAAAAATAACCATATTATTAAGTTTTTCATTTGATAAATTCTTTCTCCATGATGACAGGTGGGGCACGGCCTCTCATCACCGGTGTGGACATAACTAGAGCGTGAATAAATAGCTTTCCCCCTGATTGTGTCATTATAACTGTTGATCATTATCATCATTCAGTCATTCAAAACATGCAAAGCCCAAACTGCTGAGTCAGGACCTTCTCAGGAGCACGTTGGGCTCAACCCGTTGGTGTCTCTTCTACATGTTATCTGTACCTTCACTCATTATATTTTATCTTGAGCTAATCAAAGCAGAATAAGTCTTAGCATCCACTGCTCTCGTGAAAAAATTGAACACCTGCTGCAGACTTTAAACTGCTGCAATTTTGTTCAATACGGGTTCCCTCACAGTTAAGGTCAAACAACCGCAAATATTTCCAAAGTAGTTTAAACTTTTTTAACGAATTTGTTGCTAAAAAAGCACCTCCACCAGACTCTGAGGCAGAGATGGTGACATGGAGTCTATATTCACTCGCACTATGACAAACCTTGGACAGGAGCTGTCAGTCTGGGTCTATATTGCGTATATCTATATTTGTATCTCGGAGGGGAAAGGCAGAGAGGCAACATTTATTCTGAAAATCCATCTACTTAGAGCCTCTTTGCTCTTGTGCCATCCACACCGGATCACTCTCAGCTTCAAGCGGGCCGAGTCTTTGTTGAAAAATAGCCTCATGTCATGCCAGTGACGGAGCAGCGGCCGAGTGTGTGGGGATGGGAATGTAAAATACATCTATTAGGATCCCTTGTGGTCTTTGTGACTTTAAAGTGCATTTGGAAGTATCAAGTAGACTCTCCTGTAGTCCCAGACTGTCTCCAATGCCTCTGTCTGCATGTTTTCATGTCGCTGAGCTGTCTCTGGTTTCTAACTTGCATGACAAGACAAAGTCTCTCTTTTTTTTTTGGTTCGCATTTGAACATTTCCAACCCCTGTTTCTGCGACAAAAAATTCCTCTCTCTGAGCACATTTGGAGAGGACCTGCTGGGGAAATTATACTATGTCTACCTTTACCAGCCCCCCGTTCCTCCATCCTTTGCTTATCTAAATTACAATCTGTAGTTTCAACATGCGTACTTGAGCAGATTCTCTGAAGTATTCTATAGCCGGGGTTTCTTCCTCCAGACAAATTACTCCGCCTAAACGAAGCAATGAATTCTCTTTTTATGTGCCAGCTGCAGTCCAAATGGTTTTTAATATGCCTGAATCTCTCTAGTTCAGCAGGGTTGGAGGTGTCTGAACAGCAGTGATCTGTGGGGGATGGTGAAGGAATGAAGTAATGAATCCAATCGCTCATGCAGTTTGGCAAAAATGCAGACATGATTTTCATATGTCGAGATATGATTATCCTTTTTGGCTAGAATTCCACTTTTGTCTGGGTTTTTTGTAATTGTGAGCCACCTTGTCATCAATGCCTGTGGGGAAATAACTTCTCAGCATTCAACATCACCATTCCGCAGTGTGCTTCATAGAACACTTAAGTCACAACTGGTCTCTTTAATGGTCTCCTGGCATTGAAACAGCTCTGAGGCAGGTTTTAAGATGACATCATCATCATCCTCTTACAAGAAGACAGGGTGACTAATGTCTCCCCCGAAGCCTCCTATGCACTGTGCAATTTTAGTAAGTATAAAAGTTTAGCACATGTCACACACGTCTGACCGTACAACAACTCAGCAGGCTACAAGGAATGAGTGTGGGGGGATAATTTGCATCCAGCATGACGTCGGCAAACGTGAGCAGTGTGCAGTTTGTGCTTTGCAACAATGTTGCATCGATCAACACATTGTCATTTTTCGTCTCTGTTGGTTGTTGTGTAGACGTGAGTCCTACGAACAATCGCACTTTAAGATGTGCAGAACTTTGCTATTCTACTCTATTCTATACTATTTTCTACCTGTGTCACATCCATGAACTCTATATATCTCCTTTCCAGGTGAATGGCAAGGAGCTATCCAAGTCCAGCCATGATGAGAACTTGGAGGGCTTCTGCACTGCCAAAGAGCCCGTCGTAGTCCAGGTCATCAGGCGGACCCCCAGCGGCCGCCCCAATGGCCCCCCTCAGGAAATCCATGTGGTGGATGTGTGCACTCAGACTGACATCACCTTTGAACACATCATGGCGCTGGCAAAGCTGCGACCAACCACGCCACCAGTGCCCGACGTCTGCCCCTTTCTGCTATCAGACAGGTACGAACCCTCTAAAGCCCACAGGGGAGGAGGAGCAGAGAGCAGCGCCACCCACAGGGGGATCGTTGTCAGGTCAAAGGTCCTGAAGTGACATAATGAGCAAGAAGTGTATGTGCAGAGATGCAGAAAGCATGAAAAACAGTCGATAGGTACTTAGATGAACAGGCAGGCATATGGAGAGGTAGGTAAGTGGGATGCTAGTTGGGTAGGTAGATATCTAGGAAGGGAGGTAGGGAATGGAGCCATCGGGGTACTTGAGCGACACAAAAAGTCAACAGCTTAGAACTTGTTACATGAACATGAGCTCATCGACATTTGAAGTTGAAAACAAGAATTGAAGTAGTATTTTTTTCTAATGCAGACATTGCATTTTAATTGACAGTGTAAATGAAACATGAGAAGAAATGACTAATTTATGTATTTATGTACATACTGTGGGCTAATTAGCCACAGCTCATCCGCACACTCAGTACAATCACCAAAATTATAACACCTTATAGGGACTGTGGGCAGTAAAATGCCTCAAAAGATGTGCATTTATTGTTTTTGTGAGACTGAGGCATAAAAGAGCCTGCCAGTTTCAAGTATCAACAAGAGAGCCTCCTGAAAACCGCAAAAGAAGCCAGGTTCATTATTTCCATCTTGGGTATTTCGGTTCATATTCTGCTCATCTCAAAGGAAAAGTAAAGTGTGAGCAAGACAAAGTTTAGCGTAAAAGAGGAATCTGGGTCTCTACTCTTGGGAGCGACGCCATGAAGGAGCGGCAAAGCAACAGCTTGATCGCACACGAGTGGGAAGTTAATGGCGACTGACTTGGTAAAGCAGGATATGCTAAGTAGATAATTAATTCTGCAATGACAGTCCTCCTAAATTTAAGCAAGCAAAGTCATTTAGAGCACAACAGAGACTCGTTCCGACGAATGGAGATCAGATCTCAGCCCGGTGGTGCGTACAGTCGTCCTCATTCAAATAATCACGAGGGAAATTGTTATAGTGCATCTTATTTATACTGCAGAACCTTTGTTCAAACGTACCCACAATGCGCTGCCATGAGTCCTTCCTGCGGTAATTGCAGCTGTTTGGCGTATCTGTTTTGTCTCATTGCTTTACAGGGTGATTAAAGCAAATGGCCTAATAAAAAACTGGGGAACGCACTTGTTCGCTTGCTGCCGGGCTCCTTCCAGCCTGCGGCCAAGCCCCAAATGTAATCAATGTGTCCCATAAAACTCGCATTTTCCTCTCTTCATCTGAGATCAGGTGCACAGGCCAATATACAGCACGTTTTATAGCTGTGAGAAACATTCGCCACTCTTCCTTTTTGAGGCTGGATTGTAACCCTTTGCAATTGTATTTCTCCGCACGCGCTGACAAA
The DNA here is from genome assembly GCA_900312935.1 of Carapus acus. Lineage (NCBI taxonomy): Eukaryota > Metazoa > Chordata > Actinopteri > Ophidiiformes > Carapidae > Carapus > Carapus acus. The sequence goes on from OMPJ01010356.1 coordinate 27,144, forward strand.
GTTATTATATCTGTAATATTGAGGTATCGCAGTATAAAGCATTCTGAAGTTTAACACTCTGGCTTTGTGGCGGCACGAGGAAACCAAACAGCTTTTCACTTTCTCTCTTCTGGGTGATTTTATTTTAGATAGGTTTTTTTTTTTAGTAAGTTACTTTGCCTCCTCCGCATGCAGCAGCAACTAAAAAGAATGAAACGGAGACTGAAAAAATGGACAAGGGCAAACTTTTTTTTACCCCACAGCTCCGCACATCGCTGGTTTCACGCTGCGGTTACGGACCAGTGGAGCTCATGCCCACGCGGCTGTGCGACAGGTGTCCGACCCCAATGAAACAGTTTCCATTTGGAAACCACAAAATGATGAAAACACGTAAAAACAAAAATAAAATGATGTAATGTTTGCTAATGCGATTTTTGCTGTTATCATAATACACAATGGAGCAGGAGTATTATGACAGGAGGGGCTCGTAGATAGACCGATGGATGGATGGATGGCTTAACACAGTGGTTAAGAAATTGAATTATGTAAATGATAACAATAACAATTCCAATGTTTATATTTAAATGTGAAAAATTGATGATGATGATGAAAATGATAATGAATTATATTTGTTATGCAACGCCTTTATCTTGTGCTTTTGAAAACGCCCAACATGATAGAATCAAAAACAACAAAAACAAGTACAATGAAAAGTGAATCGAAGACACGAAACATAAATTCCCTTTTGTGCGTCTCCTCGCTTTGTCAGCGCCGCATTTCCAGTCACAGGACCAATTTTTGGTATGAAGTCCTTCATGTCATGAGACACTTTGCAGGACGCAGCTGCATGTCTACATGACAGTGGCACACATATGGAGAAAAAAAAAATCATTATTTCAAGCACAAAGGTGGGGCGGAAGTTTTTGTCAGCGGAGATTATCTTGTGTGGCACCGAGGCTGCTGCAGTGCTCAGGCGGTACAATGCGGTTTTGTTCGGTGACTGAGTGCAGCATAATGGAGTCGCACTGTACAATGTGGGGGGTTTGTCTGTCAAGAGCAGGAAACAAATTACGCGGATACACTGTTATTAACATGGGGCCGTATTTTTATCACATGCACTCCACCGGCTTTGAAAGGCTCTGGCAACTCCTTTATTCGTCATATTCCCGCAAAGACAAATCTTGTCACTTCCTTGTAGTGACGACATTTGAAGAAAAGACGAAAGACATCTCATTTCTGCACAATGTGCTGTCTGTTCCGTCCCTCCCTCTCTCTGTCTTCTTCTTCTCCGCCTCCCCGAACCCCCTTGTCTCTCCCCTGACAGCTGCCATTCTCTGCACACGATGGACCAGGAGTATTATGACGGGACGGACTATCTCTCCCCCGGGGCAGCAGACGGAGAGAGGGTGGAGGAGTTCGAGTACGAGGTAAGGACCCCGTCCATCTTCTCTCCTGCTTGCCACGGTTGTCCGATGAGGCGTCGCGCAAACACACCCAGAATCAGAGATGCAGGAAATTCCAGGTTACAGCCACCTCTGTTCAGGAAAATAAAAGGTAAAGAGGGGATCAAGAGACTGACAAAGACATGTAAACAACATTTCCCAACGCCCGAGACAAACTGGACTCTGGACCGACACAAATGCACCCCCGCATCCAATGTAGCCCGGCTCACACACACTTCAGATTTCATGGTGCTTCCTAATCAGGCAACAAGAAAAACAGACGAGGAGGTTTATCACAAGTCTGAGGGGGTGCACCCCAAACAAAACGCCTAGCCTCATCAAATCCAATTAAAGTGAGCCCAGTGTGTGCGAGTGTGGCGCAAAGGAGTGGAGACACCACTTGCAGAACCCTGTCCCCTCCTCGTGCGTCCTCCTCGGAGCCTTTGTTGGTGAGGTGGAGGAGATGCTGGTGGCTGCTGCATACATATACATATAAATGCAGCTACATTCAGCCGAGCCGTGGCAGGATGTGATAAACAGGCCGTCTCAGCCCACAGACATTGGTCAAATATTCTTAATCTCCCGGTCGCTGAGGTGTGAGCCCATCGGGCGTCGGGGCTGACTGCACTGATGTATGATGATTGTGATGCTCCTTGGCGCATTTGTAACAAAGGCATTTGTTTGAAATGCGTCATTCCATTGAGCCCCGACTGCTCCTTCGCTCCCCTCCAGAGATTTGTGCACCCACTTGTGTCGTTGTCAGATCAGCATAAAGATAATATATTAAGGCCTGACTTTCTGCCTCATTTGTATTAACAAATCCTATTATACCGTGTGTGCTTTGCCGCCCGCGCAATTTTTTTTCTTTATTTCATGCTCTGGGAGCTTGATAGCACCCTTGCATGGCCTACTTACCGCATGTCAATCGAAAGTGCTGCAAGGGGGATACGGGGAGACGCCGGAAGAAGCTTTCAGAGCCTCTACCGGTCCCTCTCGCCTTCTGCCGAATGACTCTTTGCCGTCAGATGAACAAATCCTAGCGAGAGGGGAGCAGTTTGCCGCCGTGTCGTCTTCTAAACTGTCTAGATTTAATTCACCTCTCTACTGCGCAAGCATCGCGATTTCTCCTTAACTACGTGGTAATCGTGAGAGAGAAAGTGTTGAACGTCGGCGGGCCGATGGCGCAGAGAGATATGGCCCCGCCACCATCGCCCGAGTGTGCAATGATGGCTTAACGTGTGTTTGCGTTGAAACGCCGGGATGGTGTTTGTCTGATCCCTGCAGCCCCCCGCCCCCTCTTTTAAAAGCTGTAAAATGTAATGGAAGTGGGCCTTAATCGTCCTTGAGGAAGACCAGGAAAAAATGCCACAGATTTAAAATTGCAAGTTGCCACCTCAGGTTGGTGATTTCGTCAGAAATTGGGTTGTTTTTTCAGCCCTGTCTGGGTTTGTTTATAGGTTGCACGTAAAATATGTTGAAGTATCAATGGCCTGAGACTGATTTAGTTTCCACCACAGTGGCAAAGTAGGTCTTGATGGAAACGGTCGTTTATCCAGATCTGAATCAGAGAAACATTATCGATCCCAGGTGAAATTTATTTCTGCCAGAGACAAAGGGTGAGAAAATGAACAATAGATAGATAAATACCGGTACATCGATTTTGCACCTAAATAACGATTAAATAAAGAGAATCACGGGCCAGTTTGAAAAAAGAAAAACGCACCAGCCACTGCACACTCAAACACTAGAGATCACTGCTGCCGGCATTAATACATCGAATCCTCCATTCCACTTATCTAAACGATGATAGATTCCTAGGCAGGAATATCAGTTTGTTGTATAGTTTAATATTAGATTTAATGAGAGGAAAAGGGAGAGGCCAAGCCAAAGAAGAGAGAAAGACTCTCCTCTGAGTTGAGGATCTGATATTTACAAGGATAGTTTCTCTGTCAGATCCTCCTCGCTTTATCCCTGACGTTGTGGCAGTGCAGATAAGTCCACACGCGGTTCCGTCTAATCTGTTGGACAGCATAATGGAACGCAACCCTCACTTAGACACGTCCAAATCCTTATTCTTCATTCCTAATACCTCCGCGTGTCGTCTCCCCTCCCACGCACATCCGCTAACAAATCGAGCCTCCGTGTTTTCCTTTTCAAAGTCTTCCTTAAATCTCCCTTCAATTTCTTATGCTGTCAGGACACGGCGAGGAGACGTTCCCTCTGCTTCGACACGTGAGAGCATCATTTGCGGAGCTAGGAGACGTGTCACGGCAGAGATGTCGTAACACGGCACAAGAGGATTAATTCTTGTGCGTCTCAATCAGAAAAGCTGATTTGGCAAATGTGAATTAGAGCAGTGACACACTTATAGCTACATTACACCAATCCACCAGTCACAAACATCCAATTTAGATACACTTTGTTAATCTGCCTGGGGAAATTACTTTCCTGCTTTGACCCCATGGTTATTTTCCCTGAATAAGAGAAGACAATCATAAGGAGCCGGCGGCAGACTTACAATTACAGATGTTAGATCAGATTTTTTGTTATCGTTTGTGGACACAACATTCAGGCATCAGAGTTGCACTTGTTTTTCTGCGGTTGATTTTTGTTGTGCCATTGCCAGCGGCGTGCACCATGGGACAACAAAGGTCCCCCCTGCATTACAAGCGGCTCTAACAATGGCTGCCAAAAGGGCAAAAAAAATATGGAGGCAAAAGAGACGGACACCTGTCTCTCGGCAGCAAACCTTGAGCGCTCTTGAGCAAGACTTTTGTTCCGTTTGGTTCATCACGACCGGGAACATGGCCAAACACTACCAGGATTTATTTGTGTTGTCGTTGGGTCAGAAAATATTGAAACTTTGAGTCAGTTTTACACTGGAGTGACATTATTGCCATTTTGTCATCATGAAATATGACTTCTCTCAACGTCAGCATTTTTTCCCAAGGGCTGCAGATAAACGATGAGTCTGTAGAGAGAGAAAATATCATCATCAATATATCAAATCGGGTATTCATCAATACAAAAGTATATCTTCTGTCTGCTCACTGCTGATGTGAGTCTTGTTCACGTCGATGCAACACACAGCTCGCATGACTCACAACCGCAATTTCAGACGGACACATGACTCATTTCCCAGGTTTCCCTATGTCTATGGCCGCATTCATAAGCGTTTAAAACAAAGCGGCGGCTTGAACGCTGCCTGCTCTGAGTGGCAGCGAGGGCTGAAAAAGCGAAAGTGCTCCAAGCACGCGGGCAGCCACGTCAGCCAACCGTGAATTTCTGACTGATTTTTCAATTACTGTTAATCTGAAGTGGGATTATTATGACGGCAACCCGTGTGCTTTGACGGAGAGTGGCAACCTCCTCCCTCCCAACCCACACACACTCACACACAATCACACCACGCAATCATTTCATCTCAGCTATTAATTTACTGTCAGGAGAAGAGAAACATGCAAGGAAAAGGAAGAAAAAAGGAAGCAGTGTGGCAGAGTGGAAGCGCAAAGTGCTGAGCGTGTGTTTGATGAATTGCAACAGAGCGTGTGTGTGTGTTTGTGGGGGTGGTGGGGTTCTGGCTCTGTGTGTGTTTGGGTCTGTGTGTGTTTGTTCATGTATCTGTGTGTCCACAGAATATTGCAATTAAAAAAAAAAACAAATATCTGGTAATGAATTGCTCCTTATGGGCATGTTGCACACACACACACACACATATGCAAATGTGTGGTTTCATCCAACATCCTATAATTGTAGCAATCTATTTCCTGTGATCGTTTAGCCACAGGTCCTTTGCTCACATCCAGCCATCCATTTGTCACCGAAAACTTTAGGCTTGTATCATTAGCCAGCCAGTGATGATGAAGTGCATCCTCTTCCCTGTCCTCTTCCTCCTCCGCATCACCTCTGTCTTTCTTCTTCATTTGCACCATCTATTTTTAGAGTGGATATCTTGAAGACGTAGCCGCTGATTGTCAGTGTTCTCTGATGTCTTTGTGGCAGCCGCGGTTTAGATTCGTCTCCTGGTTGCGTTACTTCTGCGGCCGCCTTCCCGCCACATCGGAGGTGGGCGAGGGAGGGGGAGATGAGCTGCTTCCGTGTAATTGCAGCCGACGAGCGTCGTCTCGACGTGGCGCTAATTAGTTAAAGTTAGAATCCTGCCGACGACTGCTTGCAGGTGTGCGGTGTAAAGCCTCTTCTCTCCGCTCTTCCTCCTCTTTCACGCCGTGTCTGCGGAATCGGACGCTGTCATTGACTGCGAGACAGTCAATTAAAGATCTGAGCCTCCTGTCAGCTGCTGCCGGTTGAAATGAAAACGACAGTGCTTCGACGATGCTGTTTTCCCTCTTCCTCCTCCACTGAGCCTGTGTGTGTTTGTGTGTGTCTGTATACCTGTGTGTGCTGTAAGCATGCAGCCGGAGCACCAGCAGGCCCCTCAGTCAATATAAAGGAAGGCAAAGGTTTGGACGGCGGAGAGGATGCTGAGGTGTGTTTGTGCCTCAGAGAGTCCAGGTGGCAGTGCTGCTGCCCCTCCCTTGTCCTTCCGTCTGCCTCGTCTATTATCCCGGTCCACCTCCCCTGGCCCCGCCCCTTTCGTCCCCACCATCCACCACCATTGCCCGTGTCCCCCGTGCACTACCGTGCCTGACAAGTGTAACCAGCCAACCCGTACTTGTCACAGAGGAAATGAATCTCTCTGTTTCCGGGCAAGACCCCTCTGAGCACCACTCCTACCTACACACACACACAACCACACACCCCTCCAGCCCCAGCCTCCACCCTCTCGGTCTCGTTCCTCTCTGCCTCCTCCATCTGAGCTCCCACTCCAACGGCCCCCCCTTTTTTTCCGGCGGCCAAACGGCGGTGTGTTTCTGCTCTAATGAAGACCTCGGGAGGAGAGGCCATTTCACACTTGATTCCCTCGGACACCCCTCGATGTGTTTCAGCGTTTGGAGACGGTTGGGGTCCAGGGAGGTGGGGGAAGGGGTTGTTTGTTGTGCTGTTTGTTGCTCGCCTGGACAGCGTTGGGTGGAAATAGATGTGGGCCAACAAGCGGCAAAGTGGCAGAGAGACAAAACAAAAGGGCGTAAAAAGCTGGAATGATGAATTAATGTGGACAAAAGGGGCAGAGACGGTGTCGCAAAGGAGTGCATAAGAAATCTGTCATCTTTTGATTTGGAAATCAGTGATTGGTTGACTTCTCCCAACGGGTGAAGGGAGAAATTCCTCAGAGGAGCGAGAAGTGAATATGTATGTATGCTCCAAACAGCATAACAGTATTTTATTTATAGCCTAATATTCTGTTGAAAAGGGTGCAGCCAGAAAAACAGACGGAGCACTCTGGTATTTATCAAAGCCCCTCAGATTGAGCGGAGTTGAGCAGATTTTACGATCAAACACAAAGCCAAAGTGAAATCCTGGCAGCGAAAACTTCATAATGAATGCAAAAATGCATCAGATTTTTGCATATTCAATCAAAGCGAACCAAGCGACCCAATTGTTTTGCAGTGAAACGTCCCTCTGAAACAGTTGTCTCAAAGTTTATGACTTAGCTTCGCTTCTACGCAGGAGGTGGAACTGTGTCGACTCAACAGCCAGGAGAAGTTGGGACTGACTCTGTGCTACCGGACGGATGAGGAAGAGGATGTGGCGATCTACGTCCGCGAGGTGAGGAATACACGCAATACCTGGTGTACAGAATGTGCACTGACGCAAAAGCAAGGCAAGACAACACAACGCAAAACCTGCAAGTCGGCGCTGTGCTCCTTGATTTGTTATCGGTTGGTTGTGGACAACACGACTATAAAGAGTGTTGGCACCATGTTGCCAAAGATAAGATTACTGTGACAGCTGTGTAAAGAAATGTGCAATAAGTGTGCACAACTGTGTGACATGGAAATGTCGCCAGATAGGACACAGATATACACAGAACGCCCAGCAGAGAGTACACAAAAATTCAATAAAACGAAGCTACATTTAACATACCCAAAACATTTTTGAGATGTTTGATGGTGACCTCTCTTCACCAGTGGTGCAGCAATGAAAGCACCTCTGTGGCTCCCCCTGATGTCAGCAGGGGGGCACTGAAAGGGGCATCAGTCAAAAGACTTTTACCCTTCCACACATTGGCAGCGTGCAAAATGCAAGATCCAGCTTTCTATTTAGCCCGACACTCTCTGCAACGCGTTTGAAGTCCGATCGGGCCCAGCGAGGGGTTTGCATTCGCAGCTGAGCGGAATTTGAATAGCTGTGGTCTGTGAGTCTTGGCAGTGCGGGTACACTTTACCCAAAAACTGAAAAAAAAGAGCACCACGCCGGCTGCGCTGCATTCAGATGAGTCGGCAAAATGCGTCAGTGTGTACGTGGACGTGTCACAGTGTGTGTTTTGTGTGATGACCTGGCCTAAGAAGTCGACACCCATCCACAGGGAGTTAGGAACAATGCCATTGGAAAACAAGCTGAAAGTACCGATTCCTTCACTCCTGATTACGTAGAGGGAGACGAGGCGACAGCTTTGTTTGTTTGTTTGCTCCCCTCACTGTCATCCTCTGTGTTTGTTTGCTCTACCAATCAGATTTGCTGTGTTAAGTCCAGCTAATGCAGTTCCACACCTGCTGCCGCCTTCTTTTCTAGCTCCAGTTTACTGACGGAAATGCCGCTCGCCACCAGTTTGATGGCGGTGATGCCTTCATAGTGCGTATGCAAACATGGATGTCAAAGTCTGGGTTTGGTCACTGTGAACGGAGAAGCGATGTGGGCTTTGCAATGAATGCGTGGATGCAGGTGACATTTTCTGTGGCATGCATGTGGAGGTGACTTGGCGGAGGGATGCATACTGGAATCTGTGGAATTTGTCATGCTGCAGCATTGGTGTGTTTAGGAGTTCAGTGTGGGCCAATCAGTCAGACTGAACCTTCCGAAATATGTGCACACACACTGTGAAAGAGTCTTTGAATGGAATGTGGACAATTTTGCGAAGGAGCCATTGAGATAGGTAGTTGTCAGAAATTCAGATATTCTGTGTCCACCCCGACTGATTCAGCTCAAATGGCACGATGGTAATGGAGGGGAAAAAGGAAACAGAACGAAAAAGGGCTAAATTCCAGGTCCTGAACCATTTGGCCTCTGTTAAACACGTGCTATGGCTTGAATTTCCAACAAATGCACAAATGTTGTCCATTACGATGTATCATTTGTGATTTTAGAGGTGCAGAGAAATCACCTGCAAATTCTCCCTCTACCCCCTCCTCCAACCGCAGTGGTGTCTGATGACCTTCCTCCCACTTTAATGAGTGTGCCGCTGTGTGAACTATCATGAAGATGGAGTGCCACAGCTCCCAACCATCTCTAGAGATCCTGTCTGATAGGACAGAGTGAAACAAATGGTCA
>OMPJ01010358.1:0-24758 GCA_900312935.1 Carapus acus
TTCCGCAAAGCAGGAAAGGCGAACCTATTGGAGTAAACAATTTGTGTCAATCTCCCTCTCAAAATGGCAGGGAAAAAATGCACAGGTAAACGAAAATATGAAGATGAACACAGGACGTTTTTAACAGAGTGGGGAAGTTAATATTTTTTGTTGAACGTAATGGCAAGCAATTCTGCCTGATATGTATGACGTCATTAGCGCATGTCAAAGCTTCAAATCTTCAGCGCCAACTCGGCTCACTCCATGCTAACATCGATAAGGAATTTCCAAAAGGGACTGAATTTCGCAAGCACAAGTTGGACGCTTTGAAAAGCCAGGCAGAAAAGGAGGTACAGTTTTTCCAAAAATTACGAAGCACTCAGAGACTGTCACGCTTGCATCGTATCAACTGGCTTGGAACATTGCACGGGCTAAAAAGCCATACAATGTTTTTGTTTGTGGACTTTGTTGAACTGAGACTTGGTGTGTGTGAGACAGTGCACACAATTTTCATTGTTGAAAATGACTGGCCTGTAGTCTTAGTATTGTAGGAGTCAATTTCTGTCATTATTATGTTGGTGTGTGACATGACAATGTCACAATAAATTTGGCTGAGCAAAGGTGTGTGTGTAAGAGGAAGGGATGGGGTGATGTTCATGTGTGCCTATGTGTTTGATGTGGCTCTTTGCGGTAACACGGTAAAAAATGTGGCTCTTAGTCACGGACTGTTTTGGCCACCCCTGCTATAGGGGTATGTCTTAAAATATTGTCAATGTCAACGGAAACTGGGATTTTATACACTGGCAGACACACCGTAACACTTGGCAAAACTCACCATAGTAGCCCTGTATTGGATCCCAGCCCTCATTCCAGTGACTGTCCCAGTCTCCACCCACCCCACTGGGCAAGGGCTCTTCGCTGTAATCCACTGAGTAGTCTTCCTCCTCCTCCGGAGTGGCTTCCTCCACACCTGAGCGGGTGCTGCTGTCCTCCCCCGAGTCAGCATCTGTGTAGCTCCAGAAGAGTGGCCAGAAGAGCTTTTTCCCTCCTATCAAATCGACCGTAGTGGAAGTAGAGGACGAGGCGGAGGGAATCCAATCTTTCTCCTTTGCTAGGTCCATTTCCACCTCCATATGGGGGTCGTCCACTACCTCTATGGTTACCTGAAGAGGGAAAATTAACATGTCCTTTAAAATCTATCACATTTAATCTGACAGAATCTTTATGCAAGAACATTTATCTTGGCCAATTCTTCACTGGCTCTTCCATGGCTAGTTATTATTGTGTCTGCAAATTTGTGTCTGCAAATTGAAGACACACATAGAGCAGTTGAGATTACTCTTTAAATTGCCTCATTCAGCATGTTGACTGAGACTGTTGAGCATTCAACTAGGCGACTAGACACCTACAAGAGCATTAATTATACAATTATTCCATTTCTTTCACTAAACTACCTTGCATTACCACTGCATGACTCATTAAACAAGGGGTTCTCTGGCTGATGCATAGACCAGAAAATACTGTACCTTCTTGTGTTGTTCAAAACATTCAAAATGCTGGGTTTGAGCAATGCAACTTGTTGGTGAATGACTGCTTTTGCTTAGTTCTGCTTTTTTCAGGCCCAACTACCTGCGTGTGTGTGTGGATCTGATTGTACATCTGGTGTGTATTCTGGACTCATGTCATCGGTCACTGTAGTTACAACATGGAGACGTGGGCATCATTAAGTCCCTGTAACCACATCCTGATTACACTGACCAGGGGTGGGGCATAGGGGGATGGGGGTGACTGCCCCAAGACGTGAAACAGGGCACCTCTGTTTAGGGACTTGATGGACACTGCTAAGGTAAAGCAGACTATTAAATCTTTATTTTTGTTTCACTTATATTTTGCGAGCATGGCTCTGGCTCTGGGATTCTAAAAACATGGTGGCAAATTGTAGCATTGCAACTAGAGATGTCCGATAATATCGGTGATTATCGGACATCTCTAGTTGCAATGCTACAATTTGCCACCGGTATTAGTATTAAAAACGTAATGTCGGTATCGGTTTTTTTTTTGCTTTAAAACCGATAAAATAAAAACCAATGAAAATACAATACTACTTATGTTACACCGAAATAGTGCCTATGCGCTCCTGAAGCGTTTACCGGCGCACATATCGGTATCGGCTGTTATCGGTATCGGTAAATTGAGAGTTGGACAATATCGGCATATCGGATATCGGCAAAAAAGCCAATAGCGGACATCCCTAATTGCAACCTCTGATCAGACTAACTTAAACTTCCATTATCATATAATAGGAAACACATTCAAATGACTGTGTAGATAAGCCTGTTGAGTAATAATGACAATAACTCTCCCCTCTACTCCTTCCCTCCAGCTGTCTAAACACTTTGTTTTCACATCGTAGTAAGACTGAGTCTTTGAAGTTACACTTATTGTGAGCAGAGTCACTGAGTAGAGCAAAATCGCTAAAACACATCTTTCCCAACTGACTTGGATGTTAGGATTCTGCGAGTTGATGTCTGCGTTGGCCAGGTCTGGAAAGTTCTTGAGGTCAAGGATGAAAGGTTCCGTCTCCTCTGGTTCAGGCTGTGGAAGAACTCCGGTGGAGCGGTGCTGGTTGTGAGGCCATCTCCTGTGGTGGGCATGGGGCTCTGGCAGCAGACTCTGGACCTGATTCTGCTGTTCTAAAGCCTCGGGGTCATATTGAGTCCCATCGCTATGAAGTGGCTGGCCAAAGGCCTGATTAAAATCAAAGTAAAAAAGGTATGAGACAATGTGTTTAGAAACACCATCTGGACCACAGACGACAAGCTACAGGAATGAACTCAAGGACAGAGTAGTGCTGAGGAATGATTCCGTGTCTGCGGCATGTCCCTTCAATGTTTGTGTCTTTTATATCTACCGCATCAATTTCTGCGCCCAACTTGATATCCATAACTTAACCACTGCGAGCAAAATAAAAAGACAATGTTCAGCCACAACGCCATTCATCGTACTGAGTCCATCCAAATAGTTGCCACATAGAATTTCAAATCTAACTTTAATCTGTGTTGCTGAATATCTTCATAACAGCTGGACAGCTGGAGACTATCTACTGTTTTGTAAGTTGGTCACTAAGTTCTAAAATGTCCCAGAGGCATCCAAGGGACCTACCAAGGGTCTTGTTCATTTCATTCTCTCTTTTTTTTCCCACACCAGCCATGGCATCCAGGCTCTGGACAAAGAGGGGCCTGTGCCCGACAGATTCTCTTTTCGGTTTAATGAGAGGGCCTGGGAGGCGCGAGACCCCCGGACCGTGGCGTGTGTGTCTGAAGTTCCTGAACGGCTTGGATATCAGTTTTTTCGACCTAACTTACAGGTAAAAGGCAGTAAAACAGTGGGAGGAGATATAAGCCATCCATAGCCCTTATTTTACAAGAATAAATATCTGACCCAAAGACGGTACAGTCCGTTGTAGATGTAGATTGGATAAATGCCATTTTGCAGTCTGTCTAAAGGCAAAAGGTCACTGAGCATTAAAATGAATTGAATATTCATCATATGGACGGGTGATGGTTTATAGAATTGCCATGGAGGACAGAGCACTTCTATTCGAATATCCTCCTCAAAAGGACTCCTTTGCAATTCCCCTGCTGCCTATAGAATACGCAAATACTTCATACATTATCATAAACATTCAATGTCCTACATCAGATAGATACAATAGGAATTGTGGCAGATTACTTGGTTTATGACACTAAATGTATAATCGAGTGAACAGTAAAATTTCATCAAGAAGTTAACTAGAGATGTCCGATAATATCGGCACACCTATATTATCAACCCGATATTAGCATAAAAATGTAATATCGGTATCGGATTTTTTTGCTTTAAAACCGATAATATAAAAACCGATAAAAATACAATAATGCGTGCGTTACACCGAAATAGTGCCTATGCGCTCCTGAAGCGTTTACCGGCGCACATATCGGTATCGGCTGATATCGGTATCGGTAACTTGATAATATCCGTCCACCGATATTATCGGCCCGATATTAGCATAAAATGTAATATCGGTATCAGATTTTTTTTTTGCTTTAAAACCGATCAAATAATGCTCGTGTTACACCGAAATAGTGCCTATGCGCTCCTGAAGCGTTTATCGGCGCACCTCATCAAGCTGCGTCTGATATATCGGTATCGGCAGATATCGGTATCGGAATATGAGAGTTGGGCAATATCGGCTTATCGGATATCGGCAAAAAAGCCAATATCGGACATCCCTAATTAAATACATATATTCATTTCAATCTACTGTGAGGCGCAACAAGGCAGAGCATGAATGGGAAACGTTTTCATGTTTGACCTGATATATGACATCTAAGACTGCGGCTTGTTTTTACCATAATCATAATCATAATCATAGGTACTTCATTGTTGATATTGGGAAATTCTGCTCTCTTATGGAAGCTTATATTATCTGTGACAGGGGGTATTTCTGACATCTGTATCACCATTGATCTACATTTGGTAAATGACACAGTCTGGCATCATGGACATAATGATTATGTACAGCTGATCAAAATTAGGGATGTCCGATATTGGCTTTTTTGCCGATATCCGATATGCTGATATTGTCCGACTCCCATTTTACCGATAGCGATACCATCCGATACCGATATGTGCGCCGGTAAACGCTTCAGGAGCGCATAGACACTATTTCAGTGTAACGCAAGCATTATTTTATCTCTATCGATTTTTATTTTATCGGTTTTAAAGCAAAAAAATCTGATACCGATATTACATTTTTATGCTAATATCGGGTTGATAAAATCGGTGGGCCGATATTATCGGACATCTCTAATCAAAAAACTTTGGTGAAAGTGACACTAATGCACGCCGTCATCCAATGACCATCATGCATCAAGGGATGGCCGTGAGGTTGATGTGCTCTGCATCACAAGCACCGGCCTGTTTCCAGAATCGGGGCACCATTGGTACCTTTTACGTGCCTACATTCTTTACCTTCAGTGCGTACAATTATAGAATATTTTCTCAAGGTCAGGTTTTACTGCTGACATGCAAGCTGTGATGTGTAAATTATTGTGAAGTCACAGGAACAGCTCTAGAGTCATATGTGAGCTGGGGGGGGGGCACATACTTTCACACCCTCCTCATCTCATCTTGGCTACACATCTGGATCCTGTATTCTTCCGCCCTGTATATCACTCCTCCCTGCCTTTCTTCTTCCCCCTGTTTTCTCTAATCCTGCACTCCTCCTCTCACTGGTGGGGCTCTTCTGATCAAAGGCCCGACAACTGCTGGCATGCGGTGTGTTTAACAGGGGGGGGGAGGCTTTCGCGGATGCGGAGCGAGACCACGCCGTGGCCTCGAAACCTCCTCTCCCCTCGCACAAATCCATTTCCCACCCTTGCAACGATGCAAATCCGCATGTGTACCCACCCCCATCAATGAGAGCATTTTGAACTTCTGTCGCTGCTGCCGCCACCACCGGTGACACACATTCAGGGCAGGGAGAGGGAGGTTGGGAGACTGGATGGGGTAGCAGCGGAAGGGATGAGGGGAGAGAAGGGCTCAATGGGGCTCGGGGGCTGACTAGGAAAGCAAGCAGTGTGGCCGTCCTGATTTATGTGCCTGCAGATATCAAAGGCCTCCGCATTTGGCTATTTCCAAACCATTACACAAGAACAATAAACTATGAGCACCCTTTGATCACCATCTTTTGTGCGCCAGAGAAGAGCGAGAAAAATGCCTGTTCAAGACGGGGTGAGGTTGCATCGGCCCGTGGAACACGACTGCAAGGCTAAGCAGGTACCAATATTTAGGAAAGAGGCCACTCACACTTCAACACATTCCCTTCCTCCTCCTCTCTTTTTCTATGAGATGGGGGTAAAACCCAAAACAGGAAATTCCACATTAACACAAAACGAGCCAAAGTAAACAATCACGGATGACACTTGACCTATGTTCCAACGCGAAAGATGCATAAGGGCTTTGCCTTATTCCGGTTACATAAGCATCTTGTTAGAAGGCACCACTTTGCTGTGCTGCCCCACTGGCCCTTTCCCCTCCTCCTCTTCCTCTGCTAATCTCTCCTCTTCATCCAACGCTTTAGACGCGCCACTAGAAGGTTACAGTCATCAGTTGCAGCGTGTTGGCAGACTTCATGAACAATCTCACCGAGATGTACACGTGATTTCTCTCACTCAGTCCCTGATGTAGTACCGTGAAAATATTCACACCGATTCCGTGCAACATCCGTGCAACACATGATCAGCGTGAAAGAGACCTGACAGGGCATCCAAATGAGGCCACACAAGAAGGAATGTTCAAAGGCAAAAATTGAATCCAAAGGCAAGCAGATGCAAACAGACTTTGATATCCAAATATGTCCATGCATAGCACAAACATCTCCCTTTGACACGCCACACAGCGTGAGCGTGTCAAGGGGGTTTGGATTTATTATGCAGTGTATGCCCAGAGATGGTAAACCTTACTATACATGGACAGAGGATGGACGCAGACCAGGCTGGAATTGCTGAGATAACCATATTCTGTCACCTAATGGGCTGAACTGGGTTGAGTGCCGTTCCTTGGCACACAGCATCTCCTGATAGATTTAAGTAACGGTTTCCATGACATTTAAGCACTATGATCCACACTGAAGTGCACAAAGGTGCATTTTCCAAGCTGAACTCTGACAGGGCATATCAAACTCCTCAATTAAAGTCGCTTTGTTTAACATGCATTGGACATTTTTTGTTTTATGTTTACATTCATTATAAACATCAAATCAATAGATAGAAGCTTTAAGGAATTCTGTTGTGTATCGGTCATTTCTCTGTCGTTTTAACAACTGACGTTGATGGCATAGTATCCGTGAATTTCAATAAAACTTACCTTATGGGCGATATTCTTGTGTCTTGTGGGAAAACAAGTCCCAAAACTTGCCAAGAGTACGGGCCAAATCACCAACAACATCCGAAATCTCCCCATGACCTCCTGACGCATCTTTCTCCGTTGGGAGGCTGTCACACGAACGTCTCTTCTCTTTCTTTCTTTCTTTCTTTCTTTCTTTCTTTCTTTCTCTCTCTCTCTCTTTCTTTCTTTCCCTCCCTCTCTGTCTCTCTATTTCTCTCCCTGTTTCTCGAAACACTCGTTAATTCGCGGCTCTTTTAGGGCTTCAAACTTGGAAGCGGCGAGCAACAGATGTTGTTAGATGTCGGCGTCTCTCTGCGGTCTCGCGCTCTAAGAGGTCGCGCGCCGGCGTAAAACCTTATCCCGCGCGCTGTCCATGTCTCGCGCAGAAGGAGCGGCGGCGTCTGTCGTGTGTTCGTGCGGTGGCTCTGAATTCCCCATACACGTCAGCTCTCCCGGGGTTTAAAGAATCACTTTCGTCGCTTGCTCTGTTGCCTCAAAATGAATCATATCGCTGCGGGGTTGTCGCGCGTTCCTCCGCTAATTCGTTGATGTCTGGTGGCCATGGTACATTGCGCGTTTGTGCCGCCTCAACTATGCGTTGTGCATTACTCGCTCTCAGGCTCCGCTCCGCTTGTGAGTGTGTGCGTGCGGGTGTCTGTACCGCCCAGCTACCCAGTTACGATAAACTCGCTTTCTACGCACGCATCGAAAGGAACTGATGCTAATGGCGTTGGGGGTGGGATGCTCAGTACACATTGCTTGTGTGTTTGTGTGTGTGTGCGCGCGCGCGCGACCTATTCGAGGTACATGATCGTGTTAGGGTTTTCGTATTTTGCACAGATGACTCACATGTTGAAGATCTGCTCTTGCTGTGAAGTTTCTCCATGCGTTTTTACTTTAATATGCATTCCGCCACCCCGTAACTACGTGATTACATGTTTATTTAGTCTTGCAGACTGAGAAACTGCAGTATGAGACTAATCGGTTCAGACTTTGTGGATTTGTTGCAAATATTTTGTGTATGCGCTTGTCGAAAACAAACACTAACCCTCCCAAGACCCGATGAGGGAAAGTCATTTAGTCTTTGAGTGGTCAACATACAGTGGTTTATCTTCAACCCAAACACAACTTGACAAGGGCAAAGCATTTGATAAGGAAGTTTGCAAGGACGACCGATGGTCATTAGGCTGATATGGCCAGAGAACCTTGCTTGACACAAACATTTTAAACGTTAGGTTTGATTTTGCTTAATCTCCGATTTTATTGCTTAAATTCTGAATAGTGTAAAACATGTAATCAGAAAGCCTTGTGTTATGACGTGATTGCACTTGAAGTTTGCATGATAAACAGCAAGATGCACTGCACAAGCTTTCTTTCTGAAGAAGCAGAATATCCTAATATGCAGGTTAATGTTATAATCAGTGGGTCCAATATATCTCTTTTTTTAATGAAATGCATCACTGTGATCTTATTCTTATTTTATACAAAAAAATTAAATAACAACTTTGGAATGACATAGAGACCAAGACACCAGTGCATGAAATGTATATTCAGTGAACCAACAAATTGTTAAATGTATGAATAAAGCATCAATTTGATGAACATTTGCAGGGAATGTAGTTTTCAATGGCTGCACTTGCGCAGCGAACAAATTTCCAATTTTCAGAGATGAAACATAAACAGACTACATGAGGATTTGGATAGTGGCATACATATCATATTTGAGGGTGACTACAGACAGCAGACAGACTACAAAATCTTGAAGCAAGTGAAAGCAGATTAGTTTGGAATGCTGTCAATAGACTTGCAGATTATCCAAATTTCATTGACTACGTCATTTGTGCATTTACAATGCGTCTCAGTAGTGTCTGCACTGATGAAAGACATACGCACTCAGCTGGTACACACATTCCAATCAGAGCTGCCTTTCATAAAAAAGTACATTTCTCAAAAAAGGAAAGTGAGAGAAATTACATCACAAATAAAGACATTTGATAAGGACATTACAAATAAATAAAATCCGTACAATCAGACAAGCGTGGAAGCAACATCGTCATACATACAGATCCAAGTACCAGCGTGTCATCACTTAAGGATTGGTATCAACGCTGATTTGTGGCAGAGACTGAACAAGCATGAGAAAAAAACATTTTAAAAATGAAACACGTAGTTTCTCGGGTCATGTAAATGTTAAAGACATCAGGCTCATGTTGTCGAGTGCAGGCGTAAACGGTAAATGAGGTTGAAAACCTAGAAAATAAGCAATAAGAAAAGATTCTTTTCCCAACAGATCACTGGGATTCTCTCCCCTTGCTTAAACATTCTTTTTTGGAACAGTTGATTTACATCTTGAGAGAAAGGTAGAAAATATAGCTATACACATCTATATATACTGTCTCTCTGTGTATGCGTTATATCCTTTGGTTTGGGAACGATCCCCAATTCGTTATATCCTTTGTTCAAGTAAAAGTGATGAAGAAAGCCATTAGGTAATGTAGATAATGCATACAAAGAAGAAATGCATGTATAAGTCCTGTGAAACAATCAATCTTTCTGTGTATTTGAGAGGCTACTCTAAGGCATTGTTGCCTGTTGTGGGATAAATAATACCAACAGCACACAATTGTTTTTCTCTTCCATACATTTAGAAACAATTTATCACTTTTAGAGCCCTTTCCCTCGTTGGTTGCTCATGGATAATGGGATTTAGAAAGTCCACAAAATATACAGGACAGTTATGGACAAGTTTCTTGTGCAGACTGGATTAAGACTGTTGTGAAGAAACATAGTCACCAGAGGTCAGAACAACGGACATAGGGATTAACATGACTTGGACGGTCGTTCTCAGCATGTGCAACTCAACTGCAACTGTAACCGTTTCACACTACACACGGTGGACTGATGAGCGGCAATGCCATGCAGGTTTCAAGCCAGGGCAGCATTGGGAGGCCTTTGGTTGAGGTGCGTTCATAGGTATTTGATGTGGAATGGATATAGGAAGGGGCAGTGTTAAGTGAGTGAGTGGGTGTCCTGTAAAGGGTGGGCGACTCAAAAGGAAAATCAGATGAGTGGATTGTGGGTGGAGGCAGAAGAGAGGGACATTTGAAATGCTGTAGGGAGATGGGGGAAGTTATGAACGCCAGGGGCAGGAGAAGGAATAGTTCAGTCCTGAAGCAGGCTCTCTTCAGACATCCAGCCCAGGGAGGGCAGAGGTTGCACACGTCTGGAATACTTCAGCTGGAGAAGGTCCCCCACTTCATTGATGGCACCCAAAGCCTTGAAAACAAAAAGTACAGGAATATCAAACCAAACAACGCATTTTCAAAAAAAAAGGAGGAGAGGAATTGCCACATGTAACGGTCTAAAGATGCTCACGGATTTTTGATTATTGAACAAGCCATTGTTGTGAAAGACAAAGGGAACTCTGAAACAAAGGTGAACACTGAACTCACTGCAAGAAACCACAACTGAGCAGAAACTCCTCTACTTTTTTCCACTGGAGACTATCAGCGATGCAACACCGCAGGGCACCTGGAAACAATTTAACCTTCCTCCTGACCTTTTTTCTGATTCCATGGGTTGAGGTATAGCAAGGGCCAGGTTTTCCAAAGACGGAAAAAGCGGCACCTCCATGTGCACAACAACGGCGGGCCAGTGCCCTTTAAACAGACTATTACAAATGGTGCTGACATGCAGCTCAGTAAGATGAATGAAGTCTCCCATGGTAGAGAGAGTTGCTAAAATAAAAGCCCCTGTTTGAGCCGCATTACAATAACTTGGCCTGGTGAAATAAAGGGCAGATTTGGAGCTTATTATATGACACGCACACACGCTCCTACACACACGCGCGTACGCACACACACAACACAATATGCACATCTACTATGGAATGTTTGTTCTTTCGGAATAAACCCAATCACGGAAGGATCCACATTAGCTCTGAGGGAGCGCTTTCACAATAACAATTTGTCCTCCAATTATGTGAACTTTGAATGAATGAAATAGCGAAATTTTGGGTAGCCATTAATATAGTTGGAATTCTGGAGAACTCCACTGACAAGCGTGTCACACCCAGCCTGCTCATGAGATAGTTTCTGTTTGGGGTGGGATCAAGCAGGAAATGTGGCAAAGTCCAAGCGCAAACATAGCGTATGTTTCCAATTTTATATCAGATAACAGTCTTCCACAACAAATGACATTTTTTTTATTTCTGAGCTCCAATTTCACTTGCTGCATTACATTCAAAACAATTGAGTTTCACAGTTCTAAGTAGGCATCGAAACAAACAGTCTCTTTTTTTTTGTGTGTGTGGGATACAGGCTTAGGAAGGTGACTCACTGTGTCCAGCATCTCTCTGGTATGTGCAGCTGACACACAGAAGCGTGCCCTGGACTCAATAATGGGTGTGGCTGGGAAACCGACAACCACAGTGCCGATGTTTCTTTTCAACATTTCACGGCCAAATGCCCTGAAAATCAAAAGCAAAGCAAGACAGAGTAAAACGTTGTGAACAGGCTTGAAGACAGACAATGCTTTTACATCATCATCGCTTTGCTTCTTTTTAATGGATGGCGTTCAAAACATTAACATACACTCGTGAATAAGGATGAATTCCATTAGCTGAGAAAACAAAGACAGAACGCATTTAAACAAAAGATAAAAGTTCTGAATGTCTGTTAACGTCTTTGCATTGTGAGTTTTGAGTGTGAAGAAAAAGGACGATATTTTTATTATTATGTGCAGATAATGACAATCATACCCGATTTTGGCGGGCATGTACAGCATCATGGGCACAACTGGAGAGTCGTCATTGCCGTAGATGATGAAGCCCATGTCACGTAGTCTTTTGCGGAAGTAGTTGGTATTCTGCGATAACTGTCTGAGCCGATCAGCACCTGGAAGGATTTAACAAAACTTTTTGTCAGCCTTTCTCTGTATGGATGTTACTTTGTTTCTGTCCAGTGCACGTTATGAGGGAAAACAAAACAGACAACAATGCTCTCCCAGCAGCCTGGTGACCTATGAATGCACTGCAGGGATTCACTCACTTGGACCTAGGGCTATGCCTCCAGAGATAACATCTTAGCCATATAAATAATCATGCGGTACTAAGTGCCAAAGGCAACACACATCTGCTGAACGGCACAGAGAACAAAACAGGAATGCCATAACTGCAAAGCGCCGTAAGACAAAACAAAGTTTGACAGTGTATTTATCCAGACATTTTTTTGTTTTACAACCAAAACGTTATTCTCACTGCTCTTCATGACCCAGCTGTGAGGTGCTGAGTGACTGGCTGGCATGAATACACTGACATGTGACATTCGCTTTCGGTACATCTTAAAGGGAAGCCTGACTACTTTGCAATCACTTGCGCTAATATGTTGCCTTTGCCATATTTTACCAAAAATAATTGTTGGCCACGCTTGTCATAATTCAAAGTGAATAAACTATGCCACACTGCGTGGTTTTCGGTTTAACATTCTGGTTATAAACCAAGAACAGCAGAAACGCAAGTCTTCGACCCTTTTCCAAGATTTGAAGAGGAGAGTTGAGAGGGACAATTTCCTCAGGAGACGATTTATGTTCTCCACACTTCTCTCCTGATGTGTTTGAGTCATTCTATCAACCACAGCTGCTAGGGGCAAGCAGTTAGAAACAAAGCCAAAAACAAAATGCCGTGCCAATAATGTTCCCTTACAGAGCGCTTCAACACCCTGTGTTGGCAAGCAAAAAATGCAAGAGAAACATCTGAGGCAGGAGATGCAGAATGCTTTACTGGTTTAGCCTCGCAGTTGGTAGGGAAGGGTGGCTGCGTTAAGTCACACTTTCCCACGAAAGTTAAGAAAAGAGCTCTGGCCTGCTAGCTGGGGGGACGCAGCGACACCTCCTGGGGACTGCTGCAGGAACCTTGACATTGAACGCCCATCTTACATCAACCTGAAGAGGCTCATCAGCCAGATAGTCTCTTCTATCACAGCCTCACTTTGCTCTGGTGGAGTCTTGAAAATGGACCCGACAGATTTCCGGACCAATATGGTGCCCGTGCCCTACCCCCATCATCTTAGGTTTCACAAACAAATTAACAATATTGTCAGCACTAGCCTTTTATTTCCTGTATCATCAGATCAATGGATCAATAAAGAACCTACCTACCTACTTAGTTACCTACATAGTTTTTTTTCCGTTTGCAAATCCAGGCCAAAGTGAAAATGTTTTTAACCAGGCAAGACCTTGAGAGAGCTATCCATGCTCTTATCAATTCACGACTACACTAATATAATGCTGGTGTCTCCAAGTCATCCCTTGGGAGCCTTTAACTAGTGCAAAACGCTGCTGTCCGTCTTTCAACTAACACCAACAGACCACATCACTCCCATTCTCCCTTCATCGTCTTCCCATCTCTTATAGAATCGATTTTAAACTTTCAATGTTTGATTTTAAGCTCTTAATGGCCTTGCACCTTCTTATTTATCTGAGCTTTTAACCATCTGTGACCCCAGTAGAGCTCTGATCTCTACCAACCAACTGCTGCTCGAGGTGCCCAGGTCAAGACTAAAGCACTGAGGCGACTGAGCCTTTTCCGTTGCTGCTCCAAGGCTCAGGAATAAACTCTTCTTCATCTCTATTTTTAGTCTTTCATGTATGTGTGAGTGCATGTGAAAATGACTATGCATGTCCTGTATGTACGATGAATTGTAAGTGATTTTGGTTGACAATTTTGGTTTACATACATTTCTACATCTCAACGATAAATTTCTCTGATATATTGTTAGCTTTAGGCATAAATGTCCAGGCTTGTGTACCAGTATCTACTACTCCTGTTCCACTAAAATTTCAACATTATGGTAATCTAAGCTCTGCTTCTTCTTCTGCACTGAAGAGGTAGCGGTGCTTGATCTACCTCTGTAGTTGGTTGAATTGTTCAGAGGCAACACAGGGGATGAAGAATTCAAAGGATTTAGGGATTTGGAATGAACGTGTGATTAAGTTGTTGGCTTGTTTTTTTTTTGCTTACGTTATCTGAATCATCGACTCATCAACATGCCAGACACGAATTCAATTTGTTGTCTATACCTTATGCAACTGAAAAGCATCCATGTGCTACATTAGCATGCAATGCTAGCTTGTTGTATGTCTGTTCTATTACTTGCCTTTCAAGATGAAATGTCTGTTCTGGGTTCTGGATTGCGCGAAATATCCTGGTGCGACTTAAATTTCGGAGCAATTTGTAATCCAGAATTAGGTAACGACAATCTCTTATAAAGCCAGGAACTACAAGTAAGAGGTTTACTTCTTCCCATAATGATGGAAAGGGGAGGCCAGAGGCTCCTTGGGACCAAAAATATTACAGCGTACTGCCCCAACACGCTGAAAAAAACACGAGGCTCAGTTACCTGCTTATGTGTATAAGGGATAAGAGCCCAACAGAGTTCAACCTGTGGGCCTAAACACCATGCTGCTTTGTACCCAGCATGAAAGCAATAAAACACACACAAAATAGTATTGTGTGTCTAAGTGTGCGCGCGCGCACGCACGCACGCACATATGCACGTACACACACACACACAGTGGATCTTTCGCTTCGACTTTCATCAGCGTGAGCCTGCTTTAGGAGAAGTAGGGACTGTCCACCCACTACCTCTTAAAATGCACATTAGAAAAGATGAAGACAGGGAGAGGGTGCTGCGAAGACCTGCAGAGACATCCTAAGACATTGCGGAGCCGTGTCGAGCCAACACAGTGAAATTGTAGGTTTTAACTCTTCACTGTCCCCACTTTGCCTTTCAATATAGCCCATCCCACCAAAAAAGCACAACTTACTTGTTGGAGTGAAATGCTAGGTTTAAGTCCAACTGAATAAAGAAGTATGTTCCAGGGTATAAGTTGCAAATTTCTTCAAAGTTTGTCTGGGGGATGAGCTTTACTCAGATGTGACTTAATTTGAAATTACTAAAATATATAATTTCACATGTTCGCGACTGTCTCATTCACCACCATGCGAGGGTGCTCAAGGCTTGTGTCTATCTACTGCACGTGTACAATGTACACGTGTGAATGATGAGATACGACATGGAGACGGGACAGGACCCCTACTTGACTTCACCGCAGTGTGACAGCAAGTAGTAAAATATTTAAAATAAGAAGCTTAAAACAGTAGTTGAGCAGCAGAAAGAAAGTTTGGAATGAGTGAGAAACTTGTGAGAAAAGCGAAATGCAGAGGCTAACTGTATTTCAGCCATGAAAAAAATGCTAATTGTGGGCTACAATCTTAAAGGCAGCAGCTACAGGAACAAGTTCACAAATGGGTGCTTGAAAAACGCGCTGCCATGAGAGGCTTGACAACAGCACAGTTTTGTCTCCAAGCCCAGGTAATTGCCATAGAGATGGATATAGCTGTCTTTGAGGGAGGACAGTCTTGGTGTTGCCGCTTCATGCAACACAAGTGCATCTCTATCAGAGCAAGGGACTAGCCTTTCAAAATCAAATGTCTGTTTTAAGTCTCAGATTTTGTAAAATAAATTTCCCCCCAAAAATGTGCTGTAGAGTCCAGTGCAACTCATATATGAAGAGTTTTGTTTGTAAAAGCAGATATCTCTGTTATTTGAACTACTGGCTTTTTAGGCTGTTAATGGCCTCGCACCTTCTTATTCATCTGAGCTTTTAACCATCTGTGACCCCAGTAGGGCTCTGATATCTACTAACCAAATGCTGCCCGAGGTGCCCAGGTCAAGACTAAAGCACTGAGGTGACTGAGCCTTTTCCGTTGCTGCTCCAACGCTCTGGAATAAACTCCCCATTGAAATTTGCCTCATTTCCGACCATGGCCTTTTCAAATCTAAGGAGAAAACCTTTTTATGCCCAGTAGTATGGAGATACTTTAATCTTATTTTACCCTATTCTGTTGTGCTCTATTTCACTGCCTTTACTGATTTGAACTTTTTGTGGTATTTAACATTTATGGTATTTATCCTAAGTCTTTCACACATGTGTGGGTGCATGTGAAAATGAATATGCATCTACTGTATGTACGATGAGTTATAAGTGATGACAATTGTCAAGCCGTGAAAAACAAACCATGAGAGATAGATTCTTTGAATGGTGTGATCCTATTAGATTCTCTGAGTGATGTGAACCTAGCAGTAATGTGCAAAAGCACCACACATCTCAGATCGATGTATCTTTAATGAAAGAGTGCAAGTTATTACTTACAAAACAGACAAGCTTTGCGGACTGGCATCCTCTCGAGCCGTGGTCAGAACGTAGTAATTAATCATCACGTTTCTAGCTTTTTGCTGGGCAGGACTTTACGATCTTCTGCACTTACGATCTTCTACTATATGCAACTGCCTTAACTTCCATGAATGATAACAGGACTGCATCTTGTATTACCTTCTGTGTAGTTGCATATACAGATTTATGTAGGCAACATCATCTATGGACAGCGTCGCCGCCTGGCACACCTTAGATTTGTTATGTTTACGTGACATGTCACGTGACGAAAATGCGCTTCACAAATGGAGTTGTCGGCTTCTGCTGAAAAACGGGTGTGGCTTTTATTGGCTTTTCCAATCATATCTATGACCTCATGCAAAGCCAGTATGATAAGACTGGTATCATAATCATATCAACTGGTTAATAATTGCCAGTGCTTTTTCCCCCCTTGGCTCAGAGTGACACATTTCAAAAGTCAACAAGCACAAATATTGGATATGATTTTGGGTGCCCAGTTACAAATGTTATAGCACTTTCGTGCAGAACTGAACTGTAACGTTCATATCTAAGGTCGTAATGATCAACTCCTAACTTTTGCTTGACATCCGACTCTAGTGTTAGCAGTCAGGACACTCAAGTCAACCACATGAACAGAGGACGTGATGCGGGGACGCTTACACAGAAGACGTACTGTCAAGTGCAGTCCGCTGTGTTTACGGCAGTAAGTATAGACGCTTTTGGTTTATTTTCATAAACCCCTGTTCCCTTCAGTGACGCAAGAGTAAGATGAGATGTGACTTGACTGGGTGCTTTGAAAGAGACTGGACACATCCTCAATCTAGGACCACCATTGAAAGTGTCTTGGGTCACATTTAGAATGAAAGGACAGAAAAGATTTGTGCCAGTCACACTGCCATAAAAAAAGCCAGGTATTGTTTACATGTGAAAAGACAGATACAAATCTTAACAAACAATTGGATTTAGGCTACATTTGCCCTGCAGTGTGTATGTAGACAAAGCCGAGTTTTAAACTGATTGAGGTCTGTTGATACTTCAAAATTTGACATGGTCACAATAACGGCCATGTTCAAATCACAAGAGACTGCATTCCCCCATCATCTTTTTTGGTACGCAAGATGCAATGTCATCTCACTAGTATCACCACCGGGGCTGTAGACTATCGCATGGTAAACCTATGCATGGTTGCTAGTAAGAGAGGGAGGTTGATACTATTCTTGCTTGCCATTCATGCTGATTAAATATGTTCATAATAACCATGAACCTGCTACACCATTTATGGTTGGGGGAGGCCTAGTCAGTGTGGAGATGACTTTCCTGAAGGTTATGTAATGCAAAGGGTAACTGCTACAGCAACATACTGAACCACAGTTTCGTGCTGCCACCTTGTGGTCAAAGAAGAGCTTTCATAATAGTATTGGGTAGTTCCAAATCTATGGTTCAGATTTTTTTTTTACAGTACAATGAAGCTTTACTGTAAGTATTTCAGCACTCACCAAGCATGGTCCCATCCTCTCCCATGATGATATTCATAGAGGTGATAATCTGCTGGGCTACAGGTGGGGACATTGACGTGGCATATAAGGCACTATGGGAGTGTTTCCTCAGGTAGTCGATCAGCTCCTGAGGTTGGCACAACATAAATACAAACAGAAGTGTTGATTGGTGTTGCAGTCAAAGAAAAGAACAAAGACAGCAGAACAAAACAGAAAGAGACAAAATGTGACAAAGGAAGGGGGTATTGAGTTGTTTCAACATAATATCAATGTGCTGCTCTTGGAGAAGTATCAACAATATAAAACTAGTGCAGTTATACTACTACTCGGTGAAGAATGTATGGGATCTATGAGTGTAATGTGTGACTTCCCCTTCAATGTAATTACCAATTGAAATACGATTTTCACAGGGACGCAAATTCCTGGAAAAGATATGGGAAGTTCAGTGTAAGATTTCTGGTAAACAGCCTTGACCAATAATGAAACTGAAACAAGGAACCAGTCCAAGTTGTTTGAGAGGGTGAGTAATTCCGAATCTACTGCAGTAGAGAGAAACTGAATTGGGTTGAAATGTTTCATGGTAAAAAATTAAAAAGAGAGGACTCAAGTCCTAATTTATTCTATGTTGAAAGATTTAGGTCCAGAACAGATAAGAAAATACTGCAAATTTCTCTGTTACATCTGTGAAACTCTGCTTTCCTGACCTTTTTGCCACCAATATATCCTCCTGCAGACCCAAAGCTCTTGGTAAATGTTCCCATCATGATGTCAACGTCTTTGGGTTCCAAGCCAAAATAGTCCACTACTCCTCTGCCATTAGGACCTAAGGCCCCGATGCTGTGGGCCTCGTCCAAGTACAGGTACGCCTTGTAACGCTTTTTCAAGGCAATGACCTCTGGAAGACGCACAATAGATCCCTCCATGCTGCCATGAGTAGAAACACAGCATTAAAACAAATTAAATAAAACAACATCTTCTTTTAGTTGCACATACATACACATATGTGTGTGCTCATGCACATGAGGTCAGAAAAGCATTTGATATAGTCAATGACACATTTTCCTTGAAAGTCCTCCTGATGATTGAACTCCATTAGCAATGCATTAGCAATGTATATTGATTGTGTGAGGCAGTTATTCTGAGGGCGATTGGTCCAGATGATTGATTGTTTTTTTTATGGCAAGACAGAAATTTAAGGACAAGGCTTTCCCCTGCTCTCAAAGGTGACATAGACAGAGATGTCATCAGAGGAGGGTGATAGCAAATACATCAGCCCAAACTCATACCATTATCACTCATGACACATCAGCAGAAAATGTTATCAACTGGCTTGTGGTTAAAAGAACTTTGAAAGAATTCGTAGGTGTAGGTGGTCATTCATTGTGTTGCAGCGAGTGACTCTGCTGGGACACTAGACGAGCACAGGGTCTGTTCAATCAATCACCGTCTCTGGGGTACAACAGCATGTGAAACAAATTGTGCTATTGGTATACATTTTTTCCCATCTTGTGATGTGAGGTAACCACTGTCTGAAGTAAACAGTTTCAGTAGTAATCCTGCAGTGATCTGCAATAAATAGAATAGAATGCTTTTGCTGTCATTGTGCAGCACAAAATACCACCCTTCCCTGATCTGCCACCTTACCGAGGTGGAGAGGTTTGAGTGCCCGAATGATCCTGAAAGCCAAGTTGTCAGGGGCTTCTGTAGATCCCCAGAGGACCTCCTCAATTCCACTGAGACGAGATCCGCCCTGAGTACCTCAAGTCTATAGATGTTGCAGGGGTACTGACAAGCCTTTTTAACATCGCATGGCAGTCGGGGACAGTTCCCCATGACTGGCAGACCGGGTCGGTGGTCCCTCTATTTTAGAAGTGGGACCGGAGGGTGTGTTCCAAATATAAAGGGATCACAGTCTATTCTAGGGTGCTGGAGAGGAGAATCCGACTATAGTTGAATCTCAGATCCAAGAGGAACAATGCGGGTTCCATCCTGGCTGTGGAACACTGGACCAGCTCTACACTCTCCGCAGAGTGCTGGAGGGATCATTGAAGTTTGCCCAACCACATGTGCTTTGTGGACTTAGAGAAGGCATTCGACTGAGTCCCTCGCGGTGCTCTGTGGGGGGTGCTTCAGGAAATTGGGGTCCATGGCTCCTTACTAAAGGCTGTGCAGTCTCTATACGACTGGAGCAGGAGTTTGGTTTGCATTGCCGGCAGAAAGTTGGCGCTTTTCTAGGAAGGTGTTTCGGGCATGTCCCACGGGGAAGAGGCCCCGAGGAAGACCCAGGACGCGCAGGAGGGACTGTGTCTCCCAGCTGGCCTGGGAACGCCTTGGGGTCCTCCCAGAGGTACCAGCCCCAGATAAGCGGCAGAAAATGGATGGATGGACGGAACCTCAAGCAGAACTGTTATGTTATTTCAACCAATGGTTCTTTGACTTACAATTCAAAACATTCCATGTTTTTTTAATATGTCAACCTGCATTTCACGACACATAGTCCCACGTTTTAAAAATTTGTATTTTGAGAAGGGAAGAAATAAATGGCAACCTGTATATGCCCTCGACAACAATGAGAATTTTCTTCCAAGGTCGGTGCGTTCGTGGCTGCCCATGGACGATGGCATCTCGCAGCAGTTTCTCCAGGCTTTGCATGTCTGCAACAGATAATAATGGGGCAGAGGTAACTTGTGCTCATATTAATAAGGAAATTACAGTTATGTGTATAAACAGTTCATATGAAAAAACAAAAAGATGCTGTGTCATTATCAGGGGCTGATTGTGTTCCCGTGAGCTAATTTGAGAGATTTCTTATGGATGACAATGTGTTAATATTTCATGATCAGTAGCCACAATGCCCATATGTCAGCCTGCCAGGTTTCTGCTTGTGCTTTGATGATTGCAAGTCATGGCATTGTACACATTTCTATATAACTCATAATTGTCAATAAAATAAAGGTGTCTACGTAAAATACAAACTACACAAACAACTTGGATAAAGCATTTACTCTCTTCCATAGTACAGGTCCACATTAGTTCCTGTAATCTCTGATTGGCATTACAAGATGCCATGAGTGTGTCTAAATCCACAATGCCATGAAATTGATGTTACGCATGGAAGTGCTTGTTTCCAATATCCACTCACTGTTGTGTTTGAAGACCCGGATAGTAGATCCCGACAGGCGAGCACCCAGTACCAAGGAAGCATGATTCAATTCGTCGCTCAGGATGAGGCAGCCCTAAAGGAAAGGCAGCATGGAGGCACATATTGTTGTAACTGCTCATTTTAGGACGGAGAGAAAAGGCAGCTACTTATTTTGTTATCCCATTTACAGGAACAAAATTCCCAGAAAGCGTGCCTGAGTAAGCACTGCAAAGGCTTTAAACATCCTGGACCACAACTGAGCCAATGAATCATCAGGTTTTAGGATTTGGCTACAATGTTTACACAGGGTGAGTTTGCGAGTTAAGCTGAAAATGTGAACACTCGACCAAAAAGCACTCTTACACATCAGTAACCACTTACACTTGTCATTAATTGATCATTGATAATTATGAATAGAATGTGTATCAACTTAAGTATTTTCTCATGAGCTACTGCCTTCCTGCTTGCTTAACTGGCCATCAGAAGTGCCAGAAGTCTGAATTATGACTCACTTGATGCGACAATTGCCTCCCATGAGAGCACTGATTGGTCAAACTGACAGTTATAACAGCTGAGGTTTTTTACAACATCATTAATTCCCTTGCTCAGACCTTCTCTGGTCAATGAGTACATGTGATGTTTTAACAACACTGAGTTATGGGATAATGTTGTGAAAGCTGTGAGCTGGCTAAAAAGTGACTGGTATGGTTAAAAATTTACAACGAATTGTGTCAAGGGACTTCAATATTGACCCTGACACACCCTGACTGACTGTTTTGGTAGAACGAGCCCGATATAAGTGTTCTGGAACAGTTTGAACTGTTCAAGCTCTAGCACACGCATGAATTTTCTCTTAAAAGAGGAAATGTACAACTTCAAAAGGTCAACACAGTCACGATGAAAACATTCTTGGTTTACACAGAGAGGAAATAAGGAACAAATGAAATTCTTTACCTTGCCAGTGAGCACAGGAATGTTCATTGAATTTGTGGCAAAGCCCATGCCAAAAGCCATGGCCGACTCCACACCCAGAAACCTGGCAACCATCTCTTCCAACTCTGTGTGTATGTCCAGGTTTCCTGATAATAAAAGGAGGAGCAAAGGTTCAGTCTGGCGGTGATTCTTAAAACTGCTGAACTTTTTCACTATGTCCACAAAAAATGGTCCATTCATCAATCAAACATTACGAAAACAAAAACCAATACATAGATTGGACTTTAAACCTGAAATGGTAGTTTAACATAGTTCAGACAGGATGTCATCATAAGTCATCATAAAGGAGAGACCTTTCGGTTGCTTTGACGCCTTATGATCAACCTTTGCTTGATTTCGGATAAAAGCTCTCTTAAGAGGATCACAAAGTATTCAGAATTCTTTAAAGCCAATCTCTCCATGTGACAGAGCTTTGTAGAGTCTTACCCGTCTCACACCGCGAACTGCTCACTCCGACGCCATACTTTTCTGTGACCTCTCGGGCAGCCTCGGCACAGGGCCCACTGTTCTCAGCAAAGCCCAGGTAGTTGTACGAGCCCATGTTGATGACATCCTTCACAACTTTGCCGGTGTGACTTAAAGAGACAGAGAGAGATAGCGGTTCGAAATCAATGGAATTGGGGCTAGTCGTCACAAATAAATATAATGTGGTGCAGTGCCATTTAGAAGTTCCCACTATAGGCAACATCAACGTTTCAATACGGTATTTTTAAAGTCATGACTATGTAAATTATGGAAAAAGGGGATGACACCATTAAACACTCAGATTATGGACCGTAGCTCGCATGAAGGCTGACAAAGCAATGGGTACCCTTATTTTCTCTCACATCTCTGCAAAAAAGGGAAAAATTCAGCCATCGGTCAAAAACTCCCTGAAGAGGACCTTCCTGCACTTGTCACTGTCCATATGGCTTATTCGCCGGCAAGGTGAAAACCGTTATTATTTAATAGTACTGTATACTTTATGTTCATTACTTAAAAAATAACTTAAGAAGATTAAAATCTTCAGATTTTGTAGCTATGATCGACATTTTTTTTTTACTAGCAGATGGAATTCTGGGATGATGACATTGAATGATTGAAGACTTCTTAGTAGTAAGATGTTCTCTAAACCTGGAATAGTAGGGTAAACAATGGCAAACTGTACCACTTTTGGTTGCAATTTCGAGAGGAAATTTTGTAAGGAAAGTCTTTTTCATGCTTTTCCAAGATCAGATGGGAAGGGCTGAGTTGGAAGAAGCCTGTGGACCAACACAACTTCCCAAGGAACCAATTTGTGTCCTCTCAAATGCCTAAAGTTTGTGAACAAAAAGCAAAAGGGGAAACATTACAGCAAGGATATGCTGGATGATCTGCTGGGGTGGTAACAACTTGCTCCTTGTATCACAGAAAAATGTAAAAAAAAAAAAAAAAACAGAACAAAAAAAAACTAGGGCTGTCAGCATTAGTGGTGACGCGATGCAAGTCAGACACATTGGCTTTTGCAATTAGAGCTTGTACTATTTTGTCCCTTCTGCACAACCATAGTTTGCTCCGGTTGCGCGTACACGCTGCAGGAGTGATTGGAAAGCTCAAAGGAGACATTAAGGTTCAAGATCTGTATTTCATTTCTGCTGGGATTGTCTGTATAAATGTATCCCTTGAATCTCCGATCGCCATGATCTCTGAACTCTCTGTGTTTTCAGTCTTCCCTCACTAGTCACGCATAGTTGTTTGCCTTGTGCTTCATCTGTTTGAGTTTCGCCTCCTTGCTTGCTCGGAAGCTCTGCGTTCTGTTTTCATTATCCAGACCCTGTTTGGGTCATGTGGTGTGTTTATTCTCGCCCTCTGTGCGATTCCCAGTCTATATCTTGTGGTATAAATTGTTCACATTGTTGATATCGATTTCAAAGTGTCTTGACATGCAAGATAAAGGGATTGTTGACGTGGTCATATTTTAACTAAGGAACAAAAAACACTGAAAGCCATAATATTATGTACACACTACAGAATTTTCAAGATTGCATTTTTAAAACCACGATAAAAGTCAGGGCTCTCTGTGGTATTAAAATGTAGAGCTGTATTATTCAAATAAGTACTTAGTCAGCCACAGTCACAGTCTGCTTGTTGCCACTTCAACATTAAATGCAAATTCAGCTAATTACAACAATTGACAGAGCTTTCCGCCCCCAAAAACCTAGATCAGCAGTCCCTAACCATTCGGCCACTGACTGCGACCGGACCTGAGACTATGATGTATGTACTGAGCTGCAAAGAAAAACAAATAAGAGTAAAATTCTGATGTATATCCTTTTTTTCTGTATGTTAACGAACAACGAACACCCTTTCAACACTACAACACGCAAACCCTGGTCCATGACATTGCAGCATTGTAGCAGACAGATTTTACTCCCACTGTTGTACACTGACTAAACAAGCAACACGGTAGCTATATTTACAGCACTGCACTTTTTCCTAATTGTAACACAATATAAAATGTTGAATTGAGTATTGCGTCATAAGCAGTACACTGACTCTGTAAAATCTACCCTTAACATCTCATCAATGTCAAGTGGAGACATTCAATGAGCCTGATGAAGATGACTGGTAAAAGTGGAGTGACAGGGCAATATGTCATTTCTACTGGCAACAAGCTCTCTGCAAGCTTATCAAATTACATTGTACACAAATGGGGCTCATAGGAGGTGGTGTTATTCTGTTCTAAAAGGCGGCTTTTAAATACGCTTAAACATTTTTGCTTGAGGGGCCAGTTCTCTTGAGGGGTTAAGAAACTGACGGTGCTGCTCAGTTTCCTGAGTGGTATCCCTCATCATCCTTACTACCGCCAATAAAATGCCACTGATATCAAGAAAATATCACCAGGGCTATTGTGTCGGATCATAAAGTGTGAGACAATAGGTTATATATAAATAAACTTCATCTCTTTTTCAGTCTCACAACCACAACATTAGACACGACCCTTGATTCTTCATTACTCTCACATG
>OMPJ01010358.1:24778-50051 GCA_900312935.1 Carapus acus
CAAAAAACTTACTTAAACGTCCAGTTGTAGTCATGAGAAACTCTGTCCACCAGGTCCATCTTGGCGCCAGGGACACTACAAATGGGCCGGTTCCAGTTGTCTCTGATCCTCATGTACAAGTTCCTGGTGTAGAAGTTCTCAAAGTCTTGATAGAGAGGCACGAAATCCTACAAGAGGAGACCATCAAAAATGAAGGCAGAAATGGGAGCAGAAAGATTCATATTCATGTCTATTCAACATCAAAGATAGACACTCCACAAGGGGGAGGATCGAACCATTGAAAAACAATACTTCTCCTTGTCTTCCCTGGAACAGCAATATGGGGACTGCATTGGACTCAAAGAAATATCAGTCGAGCATACAGTATAAAGATAATTCATTCAAAATTAGGTGGTGCAGACAGATTTTGAGACTTGCCAAACATCTTCATCGCCATTTTTAGCATCTCCAAATGTGTAAGGTTGTGTCGCCTCTCAGAAGTTGCTGGGATTGCAAGATGTGGTATCGCTTTAGCGACTGACCAAATGTTGCACACATTTCGTCATCAGTGAAAAGTGCCAGCAAATCCCACTTTCTTCTTCTCCTCTCGTGCTGAAAAGCAAGTCATCTGATTGTTCTGACTGTATTGAATTAACAGCCCAGTTACCTTCTGCTCCTCTCTTTCCCGTGCCACCTGGCACTTTTCAATATTCCAGTGGCGCAGAAAGTCTCGCAGGTATCCAAAGACAGTGAGGATACCATAGCCCATGTATGTGAGCACAGCCACCAGCAGGGGAGTTTCCTCGTAGCATTCCGTGAAAGGCTTCTTATACAGACTGGAATTAGCCGGTACATTTTGGATCTGTCAGACAACATACGCAGATGAGGACAACTTTGAGACAATCTAAAATATGTCATCATATAAATAAGGGAGTAATGTGAACCAATTCTAGCTGAGGACTAATCATAAACCCCTAAATAAAGACAGAAATTTGAACAAAAGTAGAAAATGCGCAGGATTACAGTCACAGAACTTTGCTCAGCTAACAAAAGCTCTTTCATTCTTGTCATTTCCAGACACATTGATGAACACTGTAAGTAGAGATGTTAGCACAAAATGTAATATCGGTATTGGATTTTTTGGCTTTAAAACCGATAAAAATAATATAATGCTTGCGTTACACCGAAATAGTGCCTATGCGCTCCTGAAGCGTTTACCGGCGCACATATCGGTATTGGTGGTTATCGGTATCGGTAGATCGAGAGTTGGACAATATCGGATATCGGCAAAAAAGCCAATATTGGACATCCCTAACTGTAAGTCATATATTGCTACTTGGGCAAGTTGTTGCAATCGTATAAAAACAAGAAAAAGTTGAGAGGAACCTCCTGTATGTCTTAATATCTGTAGGTGAAGTAACTGAAAAATTCCTATTGTTGAGACAGGATTAACAACCTGGCAGTCTCAAAAGCTGTACTGCAGAGGAGTGAATTTGTTTTTCTTGGAAAGAAGCTTACTATGCATTGCATACTGTACTATTTACTTTTACTTGAGGCAACTGGACTGTGTCCATGCTCACACAAACAAGTTAGCGAAGAAAGAGCCATCAAACCCAGGATCAATTTCAATGGGAATCCCGATTGAGGGCTGCAATATATTTGGAGCTCAGCATGAGTCCAGACATCTTAACGTCCCACTTCCATTACCTGAGACCTAGTGGAAATGTGATACTAGGGGGGGATTTCTGGGCTGCAGGCTGCTGTGTACAAACACAGCGACAAACAAATGTGTGCAGCTGTTCATTAGGCCTTCTCCCTGAAAGATAGCAACCAACCCATGATCGGTCATGCTTCTCTGAGAAATACCTCGGTGCAGAAAAACATCCTGCGTCCATATGCACGTTTGCAGAGCCAGTCAAACGTGTTGTCCTATCAGGATCCTATTTCACCACTCACAAACATATCCAGGCAGTGTAAACAGCTCCTTGTTAAGGCAAAAAGCTGTAATGTGGAAAATTCTGCTGTGTCAGAAAAGTATACAATGATCTTGAGCAACAAAGTCATCCTGACGGCATCACTATCAATGCTGTCATCCCTGCTAAGCGCCATTAATGGCATCATTTATTTTCACCTGCTCTCAAACGTCTGCTTGAGTAATTTTTCATCTCCAGGGCGTATGGTTGATGTATTGAAATATGATGAGGGACACATACTGAAGTAGAAAATGATCATGGGTCCATGGCTGCGTGTTACATTGACAGAAAACAGATCTTAAGTCTGGTGTACTCTTTCCAGTTTTGGGGTTTCCCAGATGAAAGATCATTGACCATGGCAAATCTTGGGCCATGCCCAAAAAACAGCAGTCTTACATCACAACTATGGGACAAGATGACAGACAGCCATTGTCACGGTCGTGCAACCAAAGACAGTCTCTGACAACTAACAGTGTCAAATGTCAGTGTCAGATATTTAGGATGGACACTGTGACAGCTCTTACGACCCACGTCTAATAAACAACCAAAAAAACACACAACATGAAACATTGTGTAGGCTAACGTCACTCTGGGTTGTTGTTTTCTGCGACAGCATCATTGGCTAATGCAGCACATGGTGACGATGTTTGTAGAGATGGCCGATAATATTGGCCCACCGATATTATCGGCCCGATATTGGCATAAAAATGTAATATCGGTATCGGATTTTTGGGCTTTAAAGCCGATAAAATAAAAACAGATAAAAATAAAATGATGCTTGGATTACACCGAAATAGTGCCTATGCGCTCCTGAAGCGTTTACCGGCGCACATATCGGTATCGGCTGGTATCGATATCGGTAAATTGTAGAGATGTCCGATAATATCGGCCCATAGATATCATCGGCCTAATATTAACATAAAAATGTAATATCGGTATCTGATTTTTTTGCTTCAAAACCAATAAAATAAAAACCGATAAAAATAAAATAATGCTTGCGTTACACCGAAATAGTGCCTATGCGCTCCTGAAGCGTTTACCGGCGCACATATCGGTATCGGCTGTTATCGGTATCAGTAAATTGAGAGTTGGACAATATTGGCATATCGGATATCGGCAAAAAAGCCAATATCAGACATCCCTATTACAGACATTTAAAAAGATGCTAACGACATTTGTCTTGTCTGACACTTGGATCAACAAAAATGAGATGAAATGAAATTCATTACAAATGGAAACAAAATTTGCAATTTGAAAGAAGACATTGCAAGCTGATGAGGAAGTATCGCCTGATAACATCACAGTGCGAGCTTTCAGTTTCATTTTGACGGCAGCACACTCACAGAAAGTCATGTCACAAACCCTCCAAATTGAGCCACTTTGGTTGGCTTGCGCATAGATTCAAGACAAGGTTAAATATGCTCGAAAGCAATGGAACCAAAAGCCCATTGTCAAAACTATGGGAGCATCTGATCAGCAAGAGGTGCAATTGAGTAATTTCTGGCATTCTTGACCTCCCACTGTCTCTTCCTATGATCTTAGCCTTTAAGAACTTTGCTATTTGTCTCTGACATGGAGCTCTGGATTGTATCAAGAATTGTCTTCAGTGTGAAGAGCCTTATGAGACATGGTATGAGGGTTTGGGCCACCAAAATACCATGTATTTGACATGATGAAGGAAGTGGGTGGATTTTATTGCTTGGGTGGTTCAGTGTTGTCACAAACTCCAATAAACATCTCAGAATTATCTCTAGAAACAGTCAAACAACACTCCTCTGACTTTTCTCTCTGGCCTTTCAGGACCACACCCTTCACAGTCTTAAGACATTCCTCTACCCCAGAGCTGTCATGTGGAGGGAGGCCTCCTCTGAAAAGACAATAGCACCTTTGCTAATAACACAACCGGACCCTGCAAACAAAAACTTAGTGTTATCAGACACCGGTCTCCCCCTCACTCTCCAACACGGACACAGAGATACAGAGCTACAGACGGACACACACACAGTGACAACAAAGTGTAAGGTTACATGGAACTTACCACTACAATGCTCCCTGATCAGATGGCATTAGGCACCATCTGTGTGATGACTAACATCACCCATACTCAACATGAATTAGCAATCCCAAAGTGAGCCAAAATAAAACATTTTGAATGCCATCTCCCAGATCCCCACTTATAAATGATGTTCTAACGATTGGCTAATGTGCGCCAAGCTTCGTTATGAGAGGACCAACAGTTATCGAACGAGCACTTGCAGTTGTGCAGTTAAGGAAGTTGTAATTGAGAAAGTAACTTATGTATCATTGGAAACTAAGCACATTTCCACGGTTGAAGACAAGAGTCGAGAACATAAGCCCAGTTGTTTCGGATAAAATCGAAATGACCACATTTTCAAGACCGAAAAGACATACTACCGACTGCATTTCTAGTTAGCGGTCCTTCCGTGTCGAGCAGCTAGGCAGTCGGGCCTCACCTTTTCCCGGAGGGAGCGGTACTTCTGTGGCTGTTCAAACAGACAGTGGTTCTTCACGAAGCCATTTTTGCCTCCTCTCCCGGCGCTAGAGGTCTTGTGACATGCCTCTCCGTTAAGCAGCTTGCTCGCCGAGCTCTCCGTCATATTTTTCTGACAACCGTGCCGGAAAATTCGCGATATCAAGTCGGCAAACTTGAAGTCATGTATGGACACAGGCAGAGGACGGTTGACGACGCCCACTCAACACTGCGACCGCACGAGCAAGGCGGAAATACACGCCCCGCGCGGCCATCATTGGCCAGTGACGCACTCTTACAAAGATCGTGTTTGTAAAGTAATGTGTCACTCGGAGAGCCAATCTTTATACGGCCATAGAACTGCATCCAAGCGTAGCGCAACCAGATTTAAATGAAAAGGGGATTCCGATTCTGTGGTATATGATTTAGAAATCAAAACGAATGTCAAGAAAAGACAGGGCAACAATAGTGAAAATCTGACCCCGTCCTCTCCCTCTTATCCTCACAGCTTCAACACCTTCGTAACGTCCTAAATTGCAGTCGTTCCTCAGATTTTCTCGTCTCAAGTCCTGCTCAGCCTGTTTATCTCAACAGAAAACTTCAATATTTTGACGTCTACCGCCTCCAGTTTAGCCCTCAGGCCGTCAGGCTGAGCCTCTGTCTTCGAGACAATGCCACAATTGCACCCGAATGTCACCAGTGTCTTGCTTATCTTCCCTCTCAGCCTGGCTGTTAGTCCTCCATCACAAAGCATCCCGACACTCCCCTCAGCCTCAGCCACATAACCTGCTGTTTGACCCAAGGCATTCAATGCTGTTTTCAGGCTTCACATTTTTACTTTTCCACCCGGCTAACTTTCATTCATTCCTATGTATGTATGTATGTATGTATGTATGTATGTATGTATGTATGTATGTATGTATGTATGTATGTATGTATGTATTAATGCCGTGGTCCATCATGCCTGACATCATTAGTCAACCTGTCCATCATCGATGTAAACAAGAAAGGACAGATACCTGATGTATCCCAATTTCTACCCCTATTAGTCATTCCAACCTCCGCTTACTGCCATTGTGGTCACCGGCGTCATCATCGCAGTTTGCGTCTTCTCCTTCTCCTACCTGGCAGCTCCGTCTTCAACATCCTTGAAACATGCAGAAGTACTGGACCTTAGCTTCTGATGTGCTCTTTTCCAATGAGATAGATAGTGCTATACTCAGTTACATGGTTATTAACCTTTTTTTTTTTTTTTTTTGACATGTTGTGTCATTGGTATGAACAGTAGACAGAATAGGGTTGGAAATGATAACATGTATTGTAGAGACAAATGCATAGATTTATACAGCTAATAAAAGCAGCATGATTCTCAGCTGTCACTGTTGCTTCAACTTTGTTACAGCCCCCAACATGCTGATCTGGCACAAGGGCCTGCAGAGAGTGACAGCAGGGACAAAGCGCAAAATAATCTTCAGGAAAGTACCCACAGATATGGCCAGTGGTTAGTTCATGGACAGAACCTTCCACAGAATAGAATCATAGCAGTACTCTCCCGGAACCCCCATGCTCAAGCAGAGACGCAAGGAGCTGGTCTGTAATGAAAGAGCAACTGATGAAGCCCATAAGAGACCGTCTGCTGCAGTAAGATGCCACCAGCCAGCTCCACTGCCTGGGGAACCAAGCAATACCAAAGACAATGGTGCCTCGTTTCATACTTAAAATGTATTTCTGTTGCACTGTTCCATGTTGACTGAAATTTGATATAAAAAAAAGATGTCACATGATATTTAGAATGCATGTTATATATTTTCCAATTTGTAATTTACATCCTCCACCAATTTTTCTGGCTTTGCTACTGTGCCATCAACTCTCTTGCACACACAATGCACGGTACCTACATCATACAAAGACAATATGCACACAATATGCAAAATCATCTAGCTGTTAAACTGTCTGCATTAGCTGTTTTTCCTACATTTACCATTCCTATTACCCATTCCTTTTCTCTCGATGCTTCCAAACCCACCTACTTAACCTCTGTCTGGGGTCAACAGTTGCATACTTTGCTCCATCACCCTGTCAGCCAACAGCATTAGATGTGGTGATTGCTAACCTGGTCTATGACAAGTCTGATATGGTATTCACATTAGTGAACCACCTGTTGAGTTATGGTACAACTTTTTTGTTGTTGTTGTGCAAATTTCTTGATGCAACCCAAATCATTTTACCTGCCTTAGGAGTGGCACTCCACTTGAAAGTGATAGATCCTGTGGCTACTTGGGTGAAATTCTGACTTTTGGAATAGGTAGGGAATACTTTATTAATACATTGATCTTGCAATCAAGGCAATTAAAGAAAGATATATTGTTGTTGACAGGATTCAAACCTGCGCGGGGAGACACCAATAGATTTCTTGACCATCTCCTCAACCACTCGTCAATGGCAACACAAGGCACTTGTTTCAT
This sequence comes from Carapus acus, assembly GCA_900312935.1. Classification (NCBI taxonomy): domain Eukaryota; kingdom Metazoa; phylum Chordata; class Actinopteri; order Ophidiiformes; family Carapidae; genus Carapus; species Carapus acus. Next base: position 31,687 of record OMPJ01010358.1, read on the forward strand.
CAGTGCCCCTTAAGATCCACATCAACAAACCACTGCCTCTGTGTGAAACATCAACCATTAGGCATATCTCTGCAAAAAAGTACATAAGAATTACTTTGTGAATTTGAACCACGTGTTCAATAAACAAATGGGTATTTGATCATGTCAAGGTTTTGGAGTAGATTTGTTATCATGTACAAGGTGACACCTTTTCAAACGTGACATTTCGATGCAAAAATGAAAGTACAGGTAGTCTAACTTGCGCACCCATCCTTGTGAAAGTAACTTTATTGTCTTCAATAAAGTTTATTGTGAGAGCAAGTTTATTGTCTTCAATAAAGTTAGCACTTACAAACTGTCTTTCGATGTTTTGGTGAGGGGACAAACGTGCCCAGTGTAAGCAGCCGCCAGCAAGAGAGGACTTTGGTCTAGTGGAGATCGCAAAGTCGTCATCCCTGAGTCACAAGGACGATTTCATTCATTGACCTGGCTGAGTCAGGAGCCGCCCAGCTCTGATGCAGAGTGCCACACACAGCTCCATGTAAACATGTAATACACTGAATAATAAACATGTAAACACTGTTTGTCATCAATGTTTATGATGACAGTGTTTATCTTTAATGTTAACTGAATGTCTCTGTCAAAGTCAGTGTACCAAATGTATTCCAGGTCCTTATTTGACCTGGTTATCGTTTTCTCAAAAGGTTAGAGGGTGTGAATTGGGCCAACTATCTTATCAAATATTCTAGTAATCTGGGGAGGAATAGGAGTTGTGGTGTGTGGGAGTATACAATAGATAGAACAGATAAAACAATTTTGTAGAGTCAGGGCCAGATCTATGTCATAGTGCTCTAGGTTATCTTTTCTTTGGTAAATTTGTGCATGTCAGTACAAAGCATGTTTAGTATGGTCAGTCTGTGTTGGAATGACAGTTGCCTGCAGTGTTAAATTTCCTTAACTAAACCTCGGCATTTACTTACATTTTGTGGAAGGTAAAAAGTGTGAACCATTACAAACTAGGCACCACCGTCAACTTACACCACCAACCTCCTAGATGGCACTGTTGAGCCATGAGAAAATTAAACAACAACAAATTTTGTTGTCTACCTGGAGGCAGAGATTACCTAAATGCATTGCGGGACAGTTCCTGTATGTGTAATTATGCTGGCTCGATGTTTTTTGGCGATGAACTGGGGTGCAACCTCCTTGATTAAGGCTTTATTGATAACATCTGATGACTTGATACTTTAATCGATTTAGAGGCCTCTCTCTTTGTTTCCTCTCAAGGTTGTAACCTTGGGTGTGTAATAACGTAAGATCAAGCCATCTTTCCAATGTGCACAGAGGCAGTTAAGCTCCCATCCATTCCAAACCTGATAAGGACGATAAGGATCCCTCTTTAATGGGATCAGAGGGAGGGTTAAAAGGGAAGAGATTCTGCTCTCACTGATACAGATGCTGCAACATTTAATAAGGACCCGGAATTCAGTCTGATACGTTGGATACAGAAAAACCTACAGAATAACGCAAAAATGCGAATTGACTCTGGTCTGCACATTCTGTGGGTGAAAGGAATAATGTGAGCCCCAGGCAGTAATTAAGTCTGGCAGTTGATGAAAATTGATGGTGTGTCATTTGAGTTGTGTTTGAGTTGGCATAGCTGTTGTGCAAGGGTTTGGAACAGTGCCTCATTAATCATCTGACATGTGAAAAAAATCACAAGACTGGTGCGTCACAGTAGTGCAGCACCATAGCCGCATCAGTCCAGATGCATGTATCTCAAATGATTTTCAGCCAAGCTTAAGTTTTCAGAGCACAGTGGAGCAGAGAGTAGCAGTGCAAGCCAGTTATTGCCACACTCTGCAGCCCTCAAGGTTCATTAGGCTTCAAGACACATTTTGTTTTGTGCCTGTCCTGCTGTGATACCATAATGACGTGTGACCGCAAGGGCTGGTTTTGATTTGCATTCATAGACAACAAAAAGTTTGGTTCAATTGAGGTGAAGTCTAGTTGGCCATCGGTGGCCCGCACATCAAATTGAGGCAGATGCAGCCTGAGGTCTATTAATGCTCACTCCATGGGAGACACAATGCTCCTCCTGCTGGACACATGGGGACAGAGCAGGAGGAATGGTAATTATTTAGACCATTTATTGAACAATGTATTCAAGTGTTTAAAAGTTCATTACTTTCACCGTCTGGATGGTTCATATGATCTGCATAAAATGAGCAACCCTCTGGTTTCGGGATGACTGTTCTTCCTCCTTTGCTATGCACTCCAATTAAGGTAGAAAGATACCTCCTGTATAAGTGGCATCTATACGCTTAGTTGAAAATGTCCTCCTTCTTGCCCTGACTTTAAATATGTTTGATGTCACAGAAGTTTTAACACTGGGGTTGGGTGAAGCATCCAAATACGTGTGTGTGGTAACTGCCAATGGACATAGAAACACTTTGCTCCCATCCTCCACAGATTCTCTGTTATGGCCATTTACTGGCAATTAACAATTAAAGAATTGTAAACATCCAAGGTAACTAAAATACCAGTACCTATCATCATAGCTACAAAAAGCACAATCAACATTCTGTACATCAGTGACATGAGGTTAGGTTCATCACCGGTAAGGCATTGACTTCATCACAATAATATTTACAAACATATTAACCCTGCAGTGCAGCTGATTTACCATTTGATTGGCAGCAATTAATGGGTTGTGTTTGAAAATAACACCATCATGCAAATCACTGGATAACTATAACCATTTCGTAAACCATTTCATTTTTTCAACTGCTTTTTTTTTCTTTCCATGACTACGCGTCACTGCTGTACATGCGGTATATTGTCAAGTTGTAGCATCTGCTCTTGTGTCATGCAGTAACAATGGAGAATGTCAAAAGCATTTGTTTGTTTAGTCTTCAAGAAACCAATTGTTGGTAACATGTTCTGTGGTGATGGTCACACATGCATCTGGTGATTTATTGAATCTGCCAAACCATACTAGGGGTTACCATTGGGCTCCGAAGGAGTTTTCCCACAGCAAGGTGCAGAGTATGGTGGTTTGACTGTGTTTTCAGCTCACGTTTTGTAGACCAGGTATTCATCTAGGTATTAATATGAAAATAATTTATTACCAATCGCCAATTAGTGTCTAGTAGCAGAACCCAAGGGAGATAAAGGTGGAGGCTAGAGCACTGAGGAATTTCTTTTTTTGACCAGTTAGCTGGCAGGCGGTGTGGCGAGCTGTCGGAACTCCTAAGTTAAAGGGGGGTGTAACCTTATGCAGTTTTCCCCAGTTTTCCCATAGTTTTTGCATTTAGCTAATTAATTTGATTCTCAGAATTGTTTCATTTTACTTTTTTTTTTTTTGGCTCATTTTTGCTTAGGGACACTGCAAATGCAATTTCATGTGGACTGCATGCATGATTTCTTGTCTGTTCTTGGTAGGAACCTTGTCGCCCACCTAACATACAGCACCAATGCAGTAGCACCAATGCAGTCTGTAGAGATATTGCCATCTATGTCCAGCATCTTTAAATGTAATTTGGGCCTGAACTGATCAGTTAAATTGAAAGCTCCAGTTTGCCATGACACACTGAAACAATATGGCACGACAGCATTGTCATCTTGCACTGTGGGGTGGCCCTAAAATAGAGGCTTGTGCTTTGGTCTGCTAGCTAATTGATTTGACCCTGCACCCTGCTCAATGACTTGGACCCCTCATTCACTGATTAATTGACTCTAATCTTGCACACATTTGACATTAATTGTCTCGTTTCTAAACGATTTCGAAACACATTGGGATAATATTCGTGTTTAATTGTTACACGCACAGCCCACACCCACTCATCAAAATCGTCTGTTATGTAATACATGAGATATGAACATGTATCCTGGTCTGTAATGTAATTTCCCTCCTTTGTTGTCATCCAATAGAATAATCAACAGCAAAAATCTCGTTTACTGTTCCCTTGACAGCCTATTAGGACCCAACACTGCCTGAAGGGAAATCTCTGCAAGCAACCACCTTTACATACCTCAGTGGTGTTGACTGCAATTGGGGAGGAATGATGATAACACGACTGGGGACGAGTGACCATACAAATTTGGAAGATTGAACATGTTTTTTCTTTATTGAGGAATCGCACTTGTGAGCAAACCAAAGCTTGTGATAATCTCAGTGGTAGAGCCCAAAATACGATTCATGGTTTCAAACTGTAAAAGAGGTAAAAAAAAGAGGAAACTGTAATAGGAGTGCAGGAAGGTCGAAACCACATCTGCCAAACTCCAATAATGAAATCATCAATGCTCCCCAATTAGGATCAATGCTTGCCGATGACATTCATCATATCCTCTGTATGTCAAAACGCAGTGATGAGGCCTTCACATAGTTGAAGTGAAGTTGAATCTGCAGCTGTATTATTCACTCTTCCATTCTGTTCTCTGCAGGCTGTGAGCCGCTGATTCACAGTAAAGGCCATTCAAAATTCTGCTGAAGGCTTCACAGCGTCACCTTTACGAAATATTGTGGTGCCCTCCATGCCTGAAAACGGGAATATTTTCAATAGAAGGGCAATTACTAGGCTCTTTCCTCTTTGCTAGATTGCTACAGTGAAGCTCTCAAGAGCAATAACTTCTACAGGTAAATTGAACACAAAAAACTAAACTGAAAAAAAGGTCTGAAAATCCTGTTAGCTTTGGTTGAGTTAATCGAAATTAATGCTGATAATTTGTTCATACAGATAAAGTGCCAATTTGCCAAGGCTTCAGTCTCTCTCCCCTAACTCTCAATGCACACTCCTATCATGGCTGGGCAAGCCTCACCACTGCCATGTAGCAGGTCAGCTGTATTCGTTCTGACACACCCATTAGGGATTGTTACACCTGTCCAAGTCTCCCTGCAATAATGGATTATCCACAGAGGGAGCGAGTGAGGAGAGGACGAATCTTGGTCTTCTGAATTCAAGTGGAGACTTGACTACACACTATAACCCAGACATAATGACAGACAAGCCATTTTCCAGCAGGCAGCGGACCCTATCCGACTGCAGACTACTGGCATAACGATGAGTGAAATCAAGACTAAGTATGCGCAGATAAGGAGCTAATGGTATGGAGGGGGATGACTGACAGCAGCATGATGGGTTGCTCAGGTGTGTATAGCCAGTTTGCAGTGTCAGTCTGACAGATTCATTTTAGCCTTAAACATTGTGTACCAATACTGTGAATTAGACTGACAACATACAGTAAGTATAGATCTGTTACTCCTCAGCAGGAATCTGAAATGTGAATGTTTAACTGATGAATTTTCAGCTTGCGTCAACATTTCCAATATTAGAGTAGAGGCGACCCATATTATATTGTATGTAGTGCAGGTCAGGTCAACCGAACTTAACATTGGTTGTCCTTTCGCCTCTGCATAAAGGGCACACAGCGAAATAAAAACAATGTTTTCCATAATCAAGGCGCTAACACAGATACCACGTTGCTCATTGTAGAGTGATCAATAAACAAAATGAGGTCTATACCAGCAAGAGTGTGACTGGTACTTTGTCATGAATAACAGTAAAAAGACTGAGTGTAAACACTGAAAATTGAATTACCCCTCAATTAGTGCTGCTACTACTGGTGGGTTCAAGACATGCAGAAAAATGTCAAGTTTCCCTGTGGTGGAGGTAACATGGTGTTGGGTACTTTTCAGATAATGCAGCTGTTGCAGAACCCTCTGGTGTTGGGTGGCTGTAGGTACTGTAGGTAGGTTAATAGGTAGGTACTTTATTGATCCACTGATCTTGCGATCTAGGAAATTTAAAGCCCCAGCAGCTCAAAGAATGCTACACAAAAGGAAGCAGAGAACTTAACAATATGCCAATTTACATACTGTATATACAAAATACAATTTACCAGTGTACCATACAATATAAAAAGATAGTGTTGGGAGGCACCCTCATGGGTCTGTGTTGTCCCTCATAATATTGACAGTGGTAGTGAATGAGTGCGCTGTTATGGATACAACCTCTTGCAATGAAGCAATCTGATCGCATTGCATATGATTACTTAATTTGCATCTGCATCTGTCATAAGAGATCATGAGGTGTGCCTTGATCCAGCATCGCTTGTTTGTTGAAAAATGATTTACTCCCTGCAATTCTTTTTGTGTGTTCCTCTATACTGGTGACTTGTAACGACATACAGACTAACTAAGGATAGGACCTTGTTTCTCCCCTACCCTCGTTACTGTACTGTTTCTTCAGCTTCTAGAGCTTTAAATTTCCAGAATCAACATATCAATGGGTCATCAATCTACCTACCTACCTACAGACTAACTAAGGATAGGGCCTTGTTTCTCCCCTATCCTGGTTTCTGTCCTGTTTCTTCAGCTCCTAGTGCTTTAAATTTCCAGAATCAACATATCAATGGATCATCAATCTACCCACCTACCTACAGACTAACTAAGGATAGGACCTTGTTTCTCCCCTACCCTCGTTTCTGTACTGTTTCTTCAGCTCCTGGAGCTTTAAATTTCAAGAATCAACATATCAATGGATCATCAATGTACCTACCTACCTACCTACCTACCTACCTACCTACCTACCTACCTACACCTAACTACCTACCTACCTTTTCCACTAGAGGGCAGCTAACTCAACTAGAAGGGAGCTAACTCAGCTATGAGTCTGCATAAAGTTTGTGATACCTTTTGCTGGATGATGTGCTGTGGGATTTGTCTTCTTTAACTTGCTGTGGAGGATAAAGATCTCACAATGCCACAATTTTGGACAGTTCAACTGTGGGGATGGGTACATCTATCACTGCATCTATGGCCCCTATGGCTCTTTTAGGGAAGGCGAAAAGAAGGGCAACCATCCCAAAAAGGCACAAAAAAGGGAAAGTCAGTGGCACACCTTGAAATGCAAAGAATGGAAAGGGTGTGAAGCTCATCTGCTATTGTTTATGTAAAGATTTAAGTCCTTTTTAATTACATATACAACACTATCCATCATACACCCTTGTTTGTTGCCTGAGAATTTCATTGTGGTTCACACAATATGTTCACCATTTAGATCTAGTCGTAAGTCAAAGCAAATCGAAAGAATGATTTTCCTCTTCACTACCAGAAATGTCTCATTCATTTTCCTTTCTTGCAGAGAGATGAGCAACATGTAGAAAACAATCAGACTGTATCACCATAATCCAGCAGTACAATTAAGCGAAAGATAACACTTACTGCTTTGATAATTGAGGTAGAAACATGTCCCAAAGATGACTGCAACTCTTCTGAAGGCACTGTGAAGAATTGCTCACACTCGGAACAGAACAAACACGAAATCGTCTTGCAATCAAAACTAAATACAAATCTAAATGAAAATAAATCCATCACTACGTATGAGACCCCCTGCACTTTGACAGTGGGACAAAATTTTTCATAAAACCCTTGCTGTCAAATTCAGTCAAGGGTGCAGATTCCAACTTGTCGCGGGGAAGAAAAATTAAGGAATAACAAAGGCATTAGAAGATTCTGTGTGCACACCAATGACATAAAAATGTTATTCTTTAATATTATCTAAAAAACATTGATATGAAAGCCATCATTGGCTTAAGTGCACTCTGCTAAATCCAGGTCACTTTATGTGGACAACTTTTGTCTGGTTGTGGACAAATGTGTTTCGACAGGCCTTGCCAATGTCAGCACCTGTCACATTCCCTGCTGTTCTGTCATGGGTTTTGCCCGTCGAAAACGCAAATGATGTTGAAAGGGGAAACAACATCTAACACCAGTTTACCATGAGGCACATGGGAAATGGGGTCGAGCTGGGAAAGACTATCAAGACCACATTGCTGTGAATAAAATTCAAATCAAGGAGTAAAAATGAAAGAGCGCACAAGTTCAGCACATTTGAGAAAAGAGAGGCTAATTCTGAAAATTGAAAAAGTTGAGAGTTGAAAGGCTCACAGATCATGTGGTTGTCACAGTTGCCTAACTTAAGTTTAGACAAAGGAAAGATGGAGTCATGTGGAGGTCTGAGCATCTGGATATAACGCAGTGCTAATTAATTTCCTTGCCCCAAGAAAATAAAACTGACTGCAAAAATTACAATTAATTATATTCAATGAAATGCAATTTGGTTCTCATCAGCACATAAATTTCAACCGTTTGTGGAGGTGTAAAAATGTCATTGCTCTCATTTTACAATTAATGGCCTCTGTGCAAACATTTTGAGCATTAAATCATTCACAATGGGATGTAATTCCTGGGAGGTCATTAAAATATCAAGCACGACTGTAAAACATGAACAAACTGACAGTCTTACAGCTATCAAAATCCATTTTGCTGTTAAAAGGATTGAATTGAATAAATGGAGTGAGTTCCAAGGGAGATGCATATATCCTTAGGCAAACATTATAAGACTTTTTGGACAGAGGAGAGAAAAAACAAGAGACAAAAAGCCTTATGGACTGCACACTATATCAATTTATTCCAGTGGTTGCATTGTACAAGAATTACAGGCTTGTTTGCTGAAATCCTATAAAATAAGTTGAGACTATTGAAATGCACGTCAGTAGAAAAAAAACCCAAAACAACTGATTTACAGAGTTTCTGTACATATCTGGAATCAATTGTGCTCTGAAATAGTTCACAATTATACATTGGATTTTAAATACAGCAGAGCATGTGAAAGACAAAAGCGTACAGGGAAAAAACTAAAAGAAATAAATGATGACAGTGCGCAGGTTAAGAATAATTGAATGTACTGTGTATATTCATTAAAAAAATAACTAGAATGTAAATATTGCCACTTGCAGCCCCTACCTGACATGCTGCTACCTTTCAGATGCAGAAATATGATGCAACTAACTCAGCTCCATTTAAATCTCAGTTATTTAAGTCACTCCTCTTGACGCTATACATTTTGCAGAGCCTGATTCAAAAAACAAAACAAAACAAAAAACAGAATAGAACAAAACAAAACAAAAACAAGGGCAGGGGAAAACAACCCTCTTGTTTCACAGTGATGGAAGAGGGGAAAACAATGGAAAAAATGTGGCCTGGGACACTGCACCACTTCCTAAAACTAACTGAGGAAGCATGGGGTCCGACAACCTCTGCATTCTCCGTGATGGCAGGAACAACCCCGGCTGGGCGGCGCAGACTGCTACTCTCACTCCTTCCTGCGCTTCTTGTCATGGTAGTCGTCCTTGGATCGGCTACTGGTGGAGGGCCGCTTAGACCCGCCGTGCAGCTTGGCCTCCTCCAAGAACTTGTCCAGACCGAATGGATCCTCTTCAAATTGAACTGGGCCGTCCCTCCTCTGGCTGTGGTCAGTGCCGGAGAACTTCGTGTCTGGGACAAATCTAAAAGAGGGAATAGAGTGATTGAAAGAGAAGAATTACAATGTGATGATTAAACACTTGATGACATTGCATGACATGTGCAGTGTCAATTCATCAGGGAACTTCACAGAACCTTTACTTGAGGATTTGCATCAATTTTACAGGATACCTTTGTCCTCAGTGAGGGATGCCAAATATGGTCATAAGACTGTCAATCATCTCCACAGGACTAGCTATTAATTGCACATATAGGCTCTGCTGTGCTCTGTCCCAAAAATGTCTTCACAATTTTAACTAAAGAGGACGCTACGTTGACAGTGGAAATTTACACTGAAATGATTTGCTGCTCTAAAGTACCTGTTGTTGTTCATGAGCGAGTCAACGTCATCTGCGTAGGCATCCTTGTCTATGTTCTTGCTTGGCCTGTAGATGTTCTGGGCCATGTCTCTCCCACTGCGGAACGGCTGGTCATAGACATTATACGTCTCGTCCTCGCCTCCAGCAAAACCGCTATCCATGCCCTGCAGAGAAAAGGAACGGGAAGGTTAGTTGTCTAAAGAAATGCATCTCCGAGCTGACATAGTTAAGAAGCCCAAGCAAGTGTCCAGCGGTGCTGTAAGTTGTCTCCAGCGGCCTGAGATTTACTGAGCTGGGTACTGTCACTGTTCTTATGGCTAAACACAATTCACCGGACGCATTGCTCACTAAGCGAGATGTCAAGACTTTGAAAGATGGTGCAGGGACAGCTCTATGTTACAGACAGAGGTTTGAAACCCATCTAACGTGTATTTCCATTACCAATCACTGGCACAAATCTGGCAGACAATGTCACAACATCTCACCTTGCTTTGATTGAAAAGTCGCTGGTCATACTGAGCCTCACTGGAGATGCGAGGGTTAGGCACTCGAATGGCGATGAGCTCACTGATGTCCCTGTCCCGATCCCTCTGCAGCTTGGACCTATGATACAGGATTAAGTTACATGCTGAGCAACAGCAATGGACAAGACTTGAAAAGAATGATGCAGTTACTGGCATAAAAAACATCTTTTGCTCATTGAAAAAAAAAAAAAAATTTCAAAGCTAAATCAGGAGAAAATGTCCACGCATACACAGTCGCACTGCATCTGTGCTGGTCACATGCGTAAACTGTGCGTGTGTGAGAGTGTGTACAAGGAGAGAGGGGGTGAATGGACTGAAACGCTATGTGTTCAAAGAGCATGTCTTTCACCTCTTATCAGGAGCTGCTCGGTTGATGTTTTTGTCGTGCTGCCGCTCTTTCCTTTTGTCCTGGCGGATCTCGTCACGCGCTCTGGCCTCGTCGTCATCTCCACCTGCAGTGTGAGGATGGTGCACAGGTGAATCAGTAGGAGAGGGAAGGGTAACAAAACAAAAAGTAACAAAACAAAAAGGCAAGAGGATGAACATAGGTGAAAAAAGAGAAATATATATATATATTTTCATGACTATTCTGATGTGTTTAGCCCTGGGCTGTTGCATGCAGTTCCTTTGCTACTTCTCCGTGACAAGATGTCTTATTCCCCTGATAAAAGGTCTTGCATCCTCAGTGCTTCAATTAGTAATCAGAAGTCTTTTTTTGTTGTTACGGCAATTTACATAGTGCAATGACATTGAGGTGCTGAGCTCTGGTGCAAAAGCTATTAAAAAGAATAAGAAACATGTACAGACATTAGTAGGATACATTGACGATCAGGAATAGTCATTTATCAACCACCGAAACACAGAAGATGCACAGCAGTGCCACATGTCACAGCTTATTGAGCCGCAAGCCCTTGAAATTCCAACAGTGTTACCTTCATCCCCAGTTTTGGGGCTGGCACAGCAGACAAGATGATGTTCATTTTGCACAGAGATCCAAATTTTCTCAGAAATCCCAAATGGATTCTGAGAGAGGTAAGAGTGCTCCTGAAAGACGGAGATAATGACTCACCTTTGTCTCCGTGACTTTTGATCCCAGCTCTGCGGTCTCGAGCCATCTGGGCCAGCTCTCTGAGCTTCTCCTCTTTTTTTTCCTTCTCCTTCTGAGCCATCTTCTTCTCAACCTGGGCACGCATCTCCACTGCCTCCCTGGCCTACAGACATAGTTTGCACTAAATCAGCACACATTCCCCATACACATTCTGGCTCAATGTTCAGATTTTGGCCACCTGATTACATGAAGAGGCTTACTATGACAGCCATAGATAATTGATATACAAAACATGAAAAGGCCATACAAATTAATGCCCACATAACCAACATGAAAATATTCCTGAAATCTTTCATTTGAGTGAGTGGAAAGGCATCTTGCATCATCTCTGCAGGTGGAGCATTACCTTTCTGTCAGCTATGTAGAGGGCCTCGGCCAGCTTCGCAAAGTTTTCGTTGATGTGGACTGTTTGCAGTCCCCGACCGTCAGCAGCCAGACGTTTGTCAAGGGGAATGGTGTAACCCTGTGCAAAATTGAATAGATTGAATTAAAAAAACGTCAAGAAATAAAATAAAACAGTAGTGGGACAACAGGTTCCACCAAGAAGCCTTTTGTCAAAGGAGAGATCTGTGCAACACATCTTCCATTGTGTATATAATGGCACGCAGCCTGGTAATTTGGTTTGTAATCTGCAAGAGTCCAGGGCCAAATTACCTTTGCGTTCTTCCAGTTGGAGATGCAAGGCGGAATCTTCCATTCTTGTTGCTCCTTTACAGTCATCTAAAAGAAAAATAAACAGAAGGACAAAAGTCAAACTCTGTGGGAAAACTCCACCAATTAAATTGCAGTCAGTTGTTGAGTTCTTATAAAATCAACACTACCTTTCTACTTGGTGAATGCATGACAGGTGCAGGAGGAGAGGGAGGTCCTCGAGGGATCTTCTTGTTGATCCTGAAGCAGATAAAGGCATTAGATGTGAGTCTGTCAGTCATTGTAATCATGCAAGACTTAGTTTGAATTTTGGATGAGCTAAACCAACTAACTTCCATCTATAACTGTCTATCAAGGAATCCCAGGGACAGGCAACATATGCCAGGAAGTCTAAAAACGTGGGATTAGCCCCAGTAGTTCACCCGTGACTCTTTCTGTCCAGGATATGAGCAGCAGTTGCAGCTGACTCAGCCCTTCCATTTCATAGAAGATAAGACCCCCTCCAAAAACTTAACTGGCCCAACTGGTGACCTTACAGTGCAGGGTTTTTTCCACTTACTTGAACCTAGGAGGTTCCATGGGGTCCTTCTGCATTTCAACCATGCGGATCACCCTCTGTTTGGCTCCTGAGTTAAAGGCCACTCCCTGCTGGGATGGAGTGTACCTTTGGGCGAAAGAGAGAAAGAAGGGCTGCCACTCATGTTTGATAGAGCACAACATTTCTCATTGATCAATCAACATGATCCCAAGGGGGATCTAAAAATGTTCCCAGTGACATACAAACCTGATGTACTGTGCTGGAGCCTGCTTATCTGCTGCTCTCACTGGCATGGCTGCGGCAATCTTCTGTGACACCTGCTTGTCCAGCGCTGCCCGAGTTTTCTCTGTTAGCTTGAGGGGGTGAAGTGGAGGGTGTAATAATGGTATTTACTGATGCATAAATCGTTACATGTGCACATGAATGGGGACTAACTACAATGTAAAACAATGATTTCTCAAAGTTTTCATTTCATTCCGATGGAAACACATGGAATTTAATTTTCAGGGAACATCATGTCTCACCTCTCGCACAATGTCCTCATCGGGCCTCTGGAGTTCTGGGGCCTCATCATTGAGAACTTCCTTTGGAAGCAGGTCTGTGTATTTACTGAAAATCACCTGCATGACAAAGAGTTGAAAGAAATTTATGAATTAATGTTGCAATCTTACGTGATAAAATGAAAAATTTTAAATATTTCAAATTTGCAACTGGATAGAAAAAAGAGTGAATTTCTCATTGGCCTTAGTCAATTCTGTTGAATGGTTTGCTGACATTAGGTGTTTTACCTTGTCCTTGCTCTGTCCTTGTCTGGCGATTGCATCGTACTTAATCTTTCCTTCAGCATCCACTTGCACTGCCAGGGCATTCGATGTTTTCTTCTTTCTGCCCATTTCGAGGGGAAACTGGGCCATATGGATCTCTGGGAAAGCTCCTCCATCTCCAAAGTCCTATGGAAACAAAATTAAAAATACTAAACCACAGCATTACCCTACATTGGGGGTTAAGACAATGAGAGGCAGTCGCTGCAGGGGGAGAGGCAGGGAGATGCCCCTACCACCACTCTGCCACCTGGCGGCGTTCCAGGGCTAAAGAGAACAAAATCCCAATGACCAGTGTTCCCCGGTTAATGATTCTGCAGTTGTCCCACTGGCGCCGTAGAGAGTGTATCAGGCAATACCTGCCCAGCAGGTCAAAATCTACCTGTACGATCAAAGGTCATCTATGAAATACTGGGCTTGACTATTTTTTCTTTCCCTCACAGGAGCATGGTTATATAAACATTTTACTCTGGCTTTTGCTAGTGGTCATTGATTATTGTTTTGATTACCAATGTTGTATTCTGTAATCTGGGATTTATTCTACACACATCTAACTGCCCAGCTCTCTGCCCTTGCCTCAGATGTCTCCCATTCTCTTGCCTTTATTAAGAACGGCTCTTATAGGACGTGCTTCTGACTCCACAGGGGATGACATTGTCCATGCAGTCCAATACTGTCCTCTGATGTGAAATTTGGAATGATGGATCAATTCAGATTACAGTTGTAGCAGGCTGGCGCCCCACGTAGAGTCACAGTGATTACCTCTAGTGCTCGCGGCACCCATCCTTGTCTATGTCCATATGCTGGAGGCTCTTTGCGGGTCGAAACCAGAGCGGTGGAGTAGGACGTCTGTGCCCGAGCCTTCTCCTCTGCCTCCAGCTGGTCCTGAGACAGCTGGGTCGGTGCTGGTAGAAAGCTAGATTCACAGAAATGCTATCATTAATCACATTTTGCAGTGAGTTAGCACTCGTTCAGCTGTTTCGTATTCGACAATCGCCTAGAAATTATAGTTGTTAACACCGGGCTAAAATGCCGATAATTAGAACCTGTTTCATGGGAGTTAGACAACACATTTGTGTTGTGACAGGTTATCTAAAAAATGGCCAAAACTGGGCGTACGATGAACGATAACACGATTTACTTAACATGTTAGCATATTTAGCAAGGTAGCAAACCATCCTCAACTACGTGTTGTGGAGCATGGGACATTGGCTAGTTAGCTCGTGCTAACTAGCTCGTGCTCGTGATCAAGATAGCAAAGGACTGAAATTACCGCCGAGGAGTAGATACTGTGATGTACAAAAATTCAACGCGCTTCAACAATAAATAGGAAAATCAAACGTATATTTTTGTCGATTTTCGCGAACATAGAGACAACGGGCCTGCACTTACTTTGTGAGAGACATTTTCCTTTTTCCTGACGACGGATTTGAGCATGCGCAGAGTGACGTATACAAGGACGTCAGTGTTGGCCTATGTGCAGTTTATCGTTCCTCAGTTAACGTAAAATACACGCGTTGTTTTTGTTTTTGTTGTTGTTTTTTTGGAAACAGGAAGTAATTCAATTGAAAGAATATTAAAATTGAAAATGGAAGATATGTAATTTGTAATTACTATTTGCTTATGCTTTGATGGGATTTGTGCGTTTCTCCATATTGGGGAATAATAAAATCATACATAGTGGAGAGATGAAGACAATTGTATTCATGAACATTCTAATGGGCAGAAATATTTGATTCTGAGGCTGAATTCCAGCCGCAGATGAAAGGTGTCTTTCTCATTATATCTTTAATGTTTGTGCCAACCAAAACATAATGAACTTGTTTAGATGACAATACCTGAGCAAGATCTGCCTGCCAGTGACGCTTATAATATGTGATTTTGTGGACTTGCAGTGCTGCGAACAGGATGGTAATCTCCCCCAGATTTGACTCAGCATCTCATTCTACAGTCTCTGATCCAGATAATAGTATCATTCGTTTTTTCCCAGTGCATAATTTCTCCTGTGGTGCGGGCACTTCCTTTTCTTTCTGCTGTACTATGGGAGGGGATGCTATAGTCTGCCCCTCGCGCACACAGGCCATTATCCTCTGTTAAATAGCCAAAAGGAAACCCTCAAGCTGCTCTGTCTCAATATCCCTTGTAATGCACTGAACCAGGTATTTGGCCATAATGACCAATAATAAAAGTGACACCCCCATTGTGACTGAGTGGTGTCAGTCGATCTCCTCTCTTTGCCATCTGCTATTCCCACCTCTACCTTTCTTCATAACTGCTTTGTTCTGTGGTGTCTGCATTTTTCCACCCTTCTGCCTCTCTTCCTCTCATCCCTGCTTTAAATGGTCGAAAGAGGCAGCCTTTCAGTCCCTCTCTGGGGAAAAGCTTATCAATGTTGCACAGGATAAAAGCGCATCTCAAAGGATATCAATCCTCAGTTGTGGAAAATGACAATACTATTTTCCAAAACAGCCAATCATCTGAGTGCATCCCTCTCTGTGTAATGTTAATATAGGTATTCCTTTGAATCTGTGGAAACAATACATTTTCACAAAATATTGAATGTCATGTTTTGATTTGATATTGGATATGTTGAGGAAGACATTTGTAGGCATTTGTAAAGCAAGCGATGTGGTTCTCTATTAAGGCACTTGATTATAAACAAAAAGGTTTGCATGTTGCCATCCAGCCTTGATGTAAACCAGGGTTGTCAAACTCTATTGTCACCGAGGGCCACCTCAACATGGCAGTGGCCCTCAAGGGGCCACGATTAAGGCGCTATAATGTAATTTAATGTAAAATGTAACTATTGATTTAGAAATATCTAACATCAACAATTATTTTTACTTATTCAACTAACAAACATCCCATTTGCGTAGATCTAAAAGTATGTCAGATCTTTGCTATTATTGTATCGCAGATCCTTGTATCAGGAAAAGAAACCTGATTTAATCAACACTCATCAGTTGATAATCAATCAATCAATCAGTGAATGAATCAATCAATGCATCAATCAATCAATCAATCAATCAATTATTCAATCAATCAATCAATCAATCAATCAATCAACAAGTCAACAACCTGGTTCCCCCACTTGGCTGCATTGGTGTTTCCTGACAAACTGACATTTTAAAAAGTGCACAGTTGCGTCACTTTACCAGAAACATGATCCAGGTGCATTTTGGGGGATGTAGTCTGTGGGTCAATGCACGTTCAAATGAAGGAGAAACAGCCACTCAGGCGGTCGGGGGCCACATAAAATGATGCCGAGGGCCGCTTGTGGCCCCCGGGCCTTGAGTTTGACACCTGTGACTTAGAATATAGAGAGACCAGCAGAAATGAAATTTAAAAGTCTTTGCGACAAAGGATACACGTTACTAGCTCAGTCATGTAATCTGAACATTGCTTACCAAACTACAATGCATACACTGAAACATCTCTCGTAATAATTCACACCTATTTTTCCACCACTATGACTCACATTTGACTCAAATTTCCTGCTTTATTTTGCGCTTGATGTGCAGCAGGCTGCCATCAGAATAGCCAAGCTTTTAATGGAGAATAAACGGTACCCCCACAGCAATACATTAATTCCCACACCTTAGAGGGGTGTTTTATGCCGGCCATAAAAAGAAGGAAGAAATAATTTATACTTAAATGGCATCTTTTTTTGTGGGATTATAAGACTTGACTAGACCATAACTTACTTTTATCTACGAGTCAATATGCAGTCATTCTGTCTTAACCATCTTTATGAAGTGTACTCCTGTGAATCCTAAAAAGTGGCCCTTCTTTCCAGTACTCCCCGCGTGGTCTTCAAGGACAAAACGTTGCAGGAAATCAGCTGTCTCGGGACATTAAGATCCTGATGCAGCTTGGCAGTCATTCAGGACTGAAATTTGTTATCGCAGATGCGCCACAAAGACTCCACAGCCCGACGCGCCTCGCCGCAGCCTCACGTCGGCGAAGCGTTTAACACGCCAGCTGCATTTTTAATGCGTCAGCACTGCAGAGGCGATGAACCGTGTGTCCGCTGGGTCCTTTTTTTTTTTTTTTTTAGGTGCAGTTGCAGCTCCTGACGGCCATAGTCAAGCTGTTTTTAAAAAAGCCGACGGAGACGCAGGAGCTGGTGCAGCAGGTGCTGAGCCTGGCCACGCAGGTGAGGAGGAAACGCACAAACAATCGATAGCGGGGCGAACACCTGCAGCAACACACTTGAAAAGCACCTCACGCTTTGCCTGCCACACCACACGTTTATGCAGTCGCTTATTCTGTCCCATGAATCCTGGAACTTGTGCCCTAAGCACGATTCCAGTGCTTACACAAATGTTAGCCTGACTCATGGCCCTCAAGTCCTTTCATTATATCCAGACTGAATTTTTATGCTTGACTCAGTGTTCCGACCCTCATAGAGGTCAGCGACACTTATCAATTAAACATCAACACCTCCTCCTCCTCCTCCACCTGCCGTCAGGACTCTGACAACCCGGATCTGCGAGACCGGGGCTACATCTACTGGCGCCTGCTGTCCACCGACCCCGTGGCCGCCAAGGAAGTGGTGCTGGCCGAGAAGCCCCTGATCTCCGAGGAGACGGACCTGATCGAGCCAACCCTGCTGGAGGAGCTCATCTGCCACATCGGCACACTGGCCTCCGTCTACCACAAGCCCCCCAGCGCCTTTGTGGAGGGCAGCCGCGGCGTACAGCACAAGAGACTGCCTGGCAGCGCCGGATCGTGAGTCACGCCGCACACACACACACACACACATTTAAACACACACAGACACACACACACCAGCTGCCTGTCTGTACAGCCACACAGCAAGAACAACAAACAGAAAGAGAGCGATGAATAATCACATTTCTCTCTTTCTCCATCCCTCCCTCCCTCTTGCTGTTCCCACTATTCTCACAAACGGGCAACAATCCTATAAAAAAAATTTGATTGGCTTATAGATGTGTCGCCATGGCGACGATTAATGAAAGCGTCCCCGTCTGGCGAGTGTGTGCGGCCTTTCATTACCATGGTAATAAACACGGCCATATTGGGGCCGCTATCCT
>OMPJ01010359.1:0-24685 GCA_900312935.1 Carapus acus
AATCTGATTTTAGATTATCTCACACCATAATCCTATTTGACGGCAGCAGTGGGAGCTCCACAACAAACCCCAGTATCTGTGGTGCTGTGTCACACACACACACACACACACACACACACACACACACACACACACACACACACACACACTAGAAAAGAGCTCAAGTCAGCATCTTCCCCGATGAACGAGGCCGGGCTAACTCATGTGGCAGAACTCGGACAAAAACATAAAGCTGGTCTCAAATTAGATTTGGGGGTCGGGATGAATTCTGACTTTAAATAAACGTTCGAGATTCCAAAGCTGGACGTTCCTGCTGACGGAGGGAGAGCAGGTAAAGTGATCAGGGTGGGGATGGAGGTTTCCTCCCTAGATAAACAGAGCTGAGGCTTTACAGCGCATAAATCAGGAAAAGCTGCGCTGCCACCCGGTACAGCAGGCATTGGCCACTAGGGGGCGCTTCGGCATGGGACGGAGACAAAGAGATCCATTCCAAGGGAGCAGTTTTGAACATCTATCTGTCCAAAATTTGAGGAAATTTGAAGGGGCCACAATTTGCAGCTGCATTACAGAAATTTGAAAATGAATAGATTTAAAAATGAAAATAATGTATCCAAACACAGACAAGAAACGTGAGACATTCTGTGGGGGACTGCAAGTTGTGAATGTTCTCAGTGGAGTGGAGTGCTCGACACACAGATGACCCCTCTGTGTGTGTGTGTGTGTGTGTGTGTGTGTGTGTGTCCAGGGTGGGAACGTCCTGACCTCTGCCCGACTGTCTCTGCCCTCCATGGCCAGCCGAACATCTTTCCCCGAGGTCACCAACGTCACAAACTACCTGTGAGTCTCGCCGGACGTGTGTGTCTTTGTGTTTGAAACGTGGCGCCAAAAATGGCCGATCAGCTGATCGACGTGGGTGAGCAAAACAGTGATTGTGAAACTTCTCCATGACGTTCTCCCCCGTTCTCCAGCCGTGAGAACGGGAGCGGTGTGTGTCTTGACCTCCAGGTGATTGATACCATCCCCGGGGCCAAAGTGGAGGAGGACACAGAGACGCACCATGTCCTCGCAGAGAACCTCTACAAGCCCAGGAGACGGGTGGGGACACGCACAGACCTCTTTTTGTTCTGTTTGTGTGTGTGTGTGTGTGTGTGTGTGTGAATGTTGCTGAGGTGTGTGTGTGTGTGTGTTTGCAGTATCAGTCCCACTACAGCCGCCACTTCATGCCGCTCGGGGAGAAGGAGCGTCAGGACAGGGAGGTTTTCCAGAGGAACATGAGGAACCGCATGGAGACCTTCAAGTCCATCAGACATAAGCGGCACAAGAAGGAGCGCAGCCTCAAGAAGGTGGGAAAGTTTTGGGGGAATTTTCAGCGGGAGAGAATTTAAGAGCGCGAGTCAAACCACACACACGCGGGGAGGCGTTGGAACGCGATGCAAACATGAAAAAGGAAGAAGATCCAAGGAGGCGGACGCCAGCTTGGCTCCATTGGTGGATTTCAAAGTTTGGGATTTTAAACAATAAACAAAGTTCTTGTAACAGATCGGACCACAAATATGCTCCCTCGCCACGTTATGTAATGTTACATAATGTTCTCCGCCGCCGCCGCCGCCGTGCTTGGCAGCGACGAGCGGCGATGAAATGCGAACAGCTGACACATCGGAACATCGACTGACAAAAATGTGAAACTTAATCTGTGATTCTGACTGAGAGTTACACCCTCGGGCCTGTTGAAGTCGTTAGGAGGGAGGAGAGCAGGGGGAGGGGTGGAGAGAGGGAAGGAGGGAGAGATGGAGAGAGAGAGAGAGAACGGATAATAGAATAACAAACACATCAACAACCCTCAGCAAAGATAAGGGGCAAGAATGCCATCGCTCCACCTCAGCTGATACACCCAATCACCCAATCAGCAGGCAGCGGCCCCCACTCAATCAGTCGACTCATTAGTCATCTCACACACACACACACACACACACACACACATATGCCTGGAGACACATCCCGTCATCCTTAGTGTGATCCATTCCCAGCATCAGTGTGAAGGTGGAGGATAGGTTTAGTTAAAATGGAGAAGTGGCGGCCAAAGGTCAACCTGCCACTCATCCTCTGACACCCACACACACACACACACAGACACACACACAAACACACACATTGATTTGTATCTCTTTCACTGTGTGAACACCACAGAGAGCGCAGACGTGTGCTAACGTGTCCTAAACATTCTGATTATTCAACGTCTCATGACACATACACCCACCCACCCTCTCACTCACTCACACATGCACACGTACACACACACACACACACACGTACACTAATTACCCCTCTGACTTTACCACTCTCCCATGTGTCAGAGGTCCTTTCTTGCTCTCACTGCTCCTTTGTTGGGAGAAACAAAGTGCGTGCTAATTGAAGGCCAGCCGCTTCCTGTTATGGCTGCAGGTTGAATCCTTAATGTTTACACACTCTCTCTCTCTTTCTCTCTCTCTCACCCTTACCCTCTCCGCAGCGGCGAGGCTCCGACAGCAAGGAAGAGGCGGCCGACAAACCCAGACGCAACGTCAGCTGGCAGGACAAAGGTATGGCAAAGATGGAATTATCCAGAATTAGAGGGAGTCGCCTCCCCAGATTAAACGACAAAGACTCCGATTAAAAATGGATTTTGAGGAGGGAAACGGGCAGGATGTCATCAGGGAGGGAAAACCAGGGAATCTCTCAGCTCTAATCACGAACCCGAGCCAGAGCCCCTCCATACTTCCCTCAGGGCCCCTGCCCCCGCCCCCTTTTTTCCATCATGGTTCTGTCTCAGTCCTGTAGTTTCTAACCTTCTGGGCGTCTCTGCAGATCCGGTGGTTGCTCCCATGGAGTCAGAGGAGGAAAAAGGTGATACCTCTGATGCGGAGAGGGAGGAGGATCTCGGCATCACCTTTGTGGCTCGGAAAGTAGAGACTCCTAAAGTTCGGCCCAAGTCGGGTAGGAAGCACACGGGTCATACACATACGCTACTCAGCCCGGTGTTTGGAGACGATTAGCTCACAGGTCCACCATGGTGTCTCCACTCAGTCCCTGCAGCTCTGGAGAGGTGTCAGAGTCCCACCACGGCCCCCACGTCCCCCACCGGGGGGGACAGCCAGCTGCCATGGAAAGGAGGTCTGGGCTCTCCCGCCCCCTGTGTGTCGGTGGAGGCCACCAAGATCATCCCGGTGGATCTGCAGCAGGCCTGGAACCAGAGCATCTCCTCCCTGGAGAGCATCTCCTCCCCACCAGCCGCCGCCGAGACCGCGCACCCCAGACTGAGCGCCCTCTCCAGGCTGGGAGGGTCACGCCCGGTGTCTTACACCCCGCCGGGCAGCAGCTCCTCTGCAGGAGGAGCCCACCTGGCACAGGGTCCCTTCAGCTTTCTGGAGAAAAAAGAGGAAGAGGAGGAAGAGGACGAGGACGAGCACGGAGGCCCGCAGGAGATGCAGCCGCTCATGTCGTTGCTGAGGCCTCCGGGCGCGCTGCCGCCGCCCCCGGTCCCCTCTGCCTCTGCTGGGGCCGCGGGGAGGCGGAGGAACCCACGTGTGTACCTGAGGAATCTGGTGACGCTGCCCCCTCCTGGCAGCAGCGAGACACGCACTCGAGGCCCCACCCAGCTGTGAGGAAGATGGGGTCGCATCAGAACACCCAAGCAGCCATTCAGCACCTCCTAGACCACACACACAGGCACACACGCACGCACATTTCAAGCAACCATCAGTGGCTGAAGATGGCGGCTCGCTGCCTCCAAGACTGGGTGATGATCAGTGACCTGCAGGTGGCATCACATGTCATCTAACTTGACCAATCACTGCCTTTACATTCATGCTGCCTGGAAACAGAAGTTCAGCAGATCGCCCCAAATCGACCCTGATGTGAGCTTGGCCGTACTAACAAGCCTGTCAGAGTCTCATGTGATCCAGCCAGCAGAGGTCAGAGGTCACCAGCCTGCTCTCAGCACATTGATACTTTGGCTATTTTCACCCCAAACGGCACAATTTATCACCAGATTAGATGCATTTCAAGAGGAAGGAAGGTCTCACGCCGACGTGTGTAAAGGCCAGCTTTCAATTCAGTGTCTTAAAACCTGTCCAGAGTTGTCTCAAGAATGTCCACATCGTCCCCCGGCCAGCAGCTCATCCCCTCAACACACGCTAACCTTAGAAATAGCATTTCTTTCCAAAACAAGAAGCAGAATCGCAAATTCCAGAATACAAGATGGATGGAAAACACATGTGAGAGCTCTAAGCTACCAAGAGGAGCTCATCCTGGGCTCCGCCTTTGGGTTTGTCCCGCCCTGCGCTGTCTAAAACTAAATCAATAGCGTTGTTGTTGGTTTGCTGCGATTGGCGGTTTGGACGTAAATCCTCGCATGGTGTTTTGCTCTTGTTTAGTTTCTCTCCGACATTCAGACTCGAGTATGAACAATGAGCCTTGTCGGCCTGGGTTACATGTAAGTGCAGCGCTCCAAGGAAACGACATGGTTTTTCTTTCCCGTAAATACTCATTTATGCACAGCACAGCCAGGGCCAAACAAAAGCACATGTATATTAGCAAATACCACCGGAGCATTCAGCGCAGCTCGGAATGAGAAGTACCGTCTTATTCGTCTTTGGGGAGGAACTGAGTCTGAGAAAAGTGTCTGAATCAGACCACGCCGGACGGTAACATCACTCCCAGGAACACTGAGTGGGTGGATTAAAAGTACAGGGTAGGAATCTGTCAGGGTCTCATTCCATTCGTCTGGCGTCCACGCCCAAACATTTGAACAGGGTTGCACAATGTGGCACAGCCTCCATCGCTGAAAAATCAAACCTAGCCTGAAATGCGCTGTGACCCATTTGCTTCCTCGGAAATCTTTGGTGGCTCAGCCATCCAACGCAAAGATGGAGAACAGAAACTAAGGCAGGAAATACCTGGTTTGCGTTCCAGCCCGTAATGGATGTAGAAATTACAGCAGAGAGTCCAGGTTTTCCTGATTTTTTCCCCCCTTGACCAACTTCACAGATGCTATAGTACCTCTGTGGTGAAGCATACACGCCAACCTAAACACACTAGCCCCCTCCTCAGCTCCACACACAGATAATGAGGTACACTCCTTTAAATAGCTACACCCAGATATGAGATGGTGCCTAAATACTGATTCTGTGTCCTGGAGCACCTCCCGCGGGTCCGTTAGAACATTTTTTACAGGTTGAATCGTGCCACAAGCAATGGCGTCAAAGTCCTCCTCATCCAACCCCATGTGGGGTTTGTCGTGATAGAGATAATGCTCATCAAAGTCCAAGAGAAAGCAGTATTATATCATTTTATTTTCTTTCATCCAGACCTGTGAAAGTCTGAACTCGCCCCAGCTTTTTTACTCGTATAAAAAAGGCCGGTGTCTATTCTTGAAACTGAGGGCGACTGTCTCTCTTCTGTTTCTCATCTCTCCCTCGTGGAGTCTCGCAGATGTTTCTTGTTTTGACGTAAAGTTCGGAAAATATTTCTCCGTTCACACTTGAATGCAGTCGTCACCAGGGGGCACTGGCGAGCGGTCAAGCATCACCCTGTGTCCTGCATATTAATTACCTGGCATGAAAATCTATTTGATAACAAGCTAGGGGGAAATTTAAAACAGATTTAAACCCAATGTCATGATTAATTCAGAGAGAAATTGGCGTGTAGCCTTGAATTGGAGATTTTAGACAAAACAGAAAACTAGCAATTGTTATCCATGAAGTTATGTGTACTGCAAGTACTGTAAAAAGGATTAGAATTGAAAAGTGAAGTAGTTTTAGGTACAAACTAACATTTGGATGTCAAGCTTGGTACCATTTAGGTACAATTTGTGTTGAATGTATTAATCAAACATAATCCTGTTTGTCTTGTTGAAGATGGATGCTGGCTGGAGTTTAAAGGCCCGAGTGAGCCTGATCATAGGTCCGATAAGTGGAGGTCCAACTCCAATTTTCCCTTTAAGGTGACAAAGTTTGAAACATCAGTCGTGTTTTTCTTTTTGTCCTTGAAAGGAGGCAAACTACATCCATTGTTGTCTACTGCTACTAACTCTGTCTATTTATTCTGCCAAAGCTGTTCATATCAAAGCTGAAGATGTATTTTGTAAAGGTGTAAATGTATATAATCTAAAGGGTTTTCAACGACCAAAGTGTACAGAGAGGAAAATTAACATTTATACAGCAACTCTGTGTATATTTAACTGCCTTACTCTGCTGTCCGTCTCTCTGTCGCTTTTATGTGTGCGTGTCGTGTGTGAAACCAGCGTTTGTTTGAGCTCCTCCTGCAGCAACAGAATGTGTTAAGCTCTTGTTTTCAGAGCCTCAGTTGAATGGTTCGTGCCGCCTCTCCCGTCCAAGCTGCTCACTCACTCACTTCTGGCAATATCGGGATAATTACTGTAATTATTGCCTTCTGTCCAGAGGAAAAGTGGCACCGCTGAGGACGTTATTTGTCAGTGTGTGTCCGTGTTGACCCATGTGAATGTGTGCACATGTGGCCTTTGTTCACACCAGTGTGAGACGCAGGTCAGCGTCCGACATGAATGTGAATCATAGTGACAAGATCAGATTATCCTCCAATTATGACTCCATCGCTCAGTGGGGAAAGTTATTCGATCAAAGTTATTGATTGTTCCCCGACGGGTTCCACAGAAGATCAATTACATCACAGTGCAGCTCCTTTTGAAGATAAAGCACGATTGTTGTCCAGGACTGAGGCAATAATACTACAAAAATACAACCTCTGTCCGATAAGGTGGATAAATGGGTTAAGTTAGAAGGTATACTGCTCCTATTAACATGGAAATGAAGAATCAGATCTATGGTTTGTTTCAGCTTTCCATCCACCAGCGCAACAGTTCAAATATTTCAGCATCTATGTGCCTGTTTGACTTAAACGTCAATGTGTAAAACGTAATAATTATTTAAACGCAGTCCTCCGAGTTGTGTCTGTGGTTCTGTGGAGGTCAAATGTGTCTCTGTGCCAAATGTTTGTCTTCTCTGGTCTAAGGCCTCCAAAATAAAAGACAATAAACATGAGATGAGTTTTTCTGATTCCAGCCAAATGCCTCATGGACGAGACAAGTTGGTGCCAGTCAAATGCTCTCCAGGTGTATGGCCTACGATAATGAAGCACTATTACACACAAAAAAAGAGAGAGAAAGAAAGAAAGATAGGGAGAAACTAAACAAAACGTTATTAAAAAACTACAGTCACATTTCTGGACACTCACATTGATTATAACTCTACCAATTATTCATCAGTGAAGTTAACATTTTAAAAAGTAGATGCTTTAGTGACACGGTTGAAAACATGTAGCATCAGAAGACATCAACATATTTCGAATTGTTTGGTTGGTCCTCCCGCAGGTGAGTCCCCTCAATGTTGATTAAACTC
Source organism: Carapus acus (assembly GCA_900312935.1). Taxonomy (NCBI): domain Eukaryota; kingdom Metazoa; phylum Chordata; class Actinopteri; order Ophidiiformes; family Carapidae; genus Carapus; species Carapus acus. The sequence goes on from OMPJ01010359.1 coordinate 7,413, forward strand.
GACGCCAGTATTGTGAAAGAAGTGCAAACTCTGGTATTTTTTGAGGTAAATATGATTACATCAACCACACGGACGAGAAAAGTTGCTACGTTAATGTCACGTTTGCATTTCATTTCATGTTTCAGGTAGTTTGTGACCATGTCCTGGCAAAGCCAATTGTTTGGCACTTCACAGTTCGCGGGTGAACTGCTGGGAGGGAAAATGGCCCGAGGCTGCAGAATTAAAGATTTCTTTCTTGCTCAGTAACGTCAAATTCAAGGGTGAGAGCACAGGTAAGTCCTAAGGAGGGTAAAGAATGCAGGTAAATGGACGTTATCTAACCCCGTGTACACCTTTGTGGGGCTATTTGGCACTCAAGACACATCGGTGACTCATCAGCTAAGATGTTAGCATCGCTGCTAAGCTAACCGCAGGTAACTAAGCTGCGTTTGACTTAATTTACCACTGACAGAGGCGGTCAGGGGATTAAAACTTTCTGTTCGTAACTTTTGTATGATATCCAGCCTTTGTTTTTTCAGAAGCAAACAGCTCACATGACTGCTCACAATTCAGTTGTTCGATTAATTGCTAAAACTTCAAATCCACAAAGATCCCAAACCCGGTTTTTAGAAATTTAACGTAGACAACTACGACCAGAAATATAACCATAATATAGTTGATTTTATTTACCGTGTGTGTATAGCAGGTGTGAAACACCTCGAGTTAGTTTATTATCCAGGCTGGAAAAGGTGAAGTGAGTTTTATCGTCTTTTTTTCTTGTGTTGGTTTTAAGGAGTAAATGAACGTTTGAATGAACTTGAGAAGGTCGGTTGAATGGTAATGGAAGCTATAGGTGCACAAGTCGATTTGATTATTACATCCTTTAGGGCTTCCCAGAAGTTTCGGTGTGTCCATAAATTGTAGATAAATATGATAATGATTATGGACCAAAAGTATGCAGAACACCATATTGATGAACTCTCGCTACTCCTGTCAAACTTAATACAACGACCTGGCAGTGAATTTGTTTTGTCATTCATTCTTTGTCCTTCACTTCGCTAATCGCAAATATTCCTACATAATGAATTTATTGAAGTATGTTCCCGTGAAAAAGTAATGGCTCACTTTTGAATCTGACTTCTAACGAAACTCCATCTATCCCGCAGACATGGACTTGATGTTAAAATGTTTTATGTTGTGCACCTAAAAGCCACCAATTTGTAAAACTTTGCATGTGTTTTCATCAATGCCACCATCTAATGGAAGAATGTTTTATAGTGCATTTACGGGAAGACTTTGGCCTTTGGTTTGTGATTTGACTGGAGAGATCTGTGTTTATTCAGGGTGACCCAGGCATGCGAGAGGTTTGATGCAGCGGTTCAGGGGATAAACTTTGAGCAGCAACAACAGCTGAGGGCTCAGGGCAGCCGCACATCTGACAGCAGTTGCCGTGAAGCAGATGACAACGGATGAGAACTGGAGCTGAATTTCTGACAGACAAAGATTAATGCATGATTTGAAAAAAGAATGCAAAGCCGTGTGGACGTTGAGGAAGAAAAACTCAAGCATGTGCTAGATTGCCATGCTGTAACGCGAAAGAATTTTCAAATTATTTAAAAATGATAAGAAATAGGGAGATAAGGTGTTTGTCGAACAGACAGACAATATATTATCTTTTTAGGATTATGCTCGAACGCTGCAATGTTGTGAGACAACATGTTGTGAGGCTGAAAGTTTTTTTGCTTCAAAGATTCATTGACTCTGAGTTTTGCTTTTTTATGTGGTGACATATTCAACTCCTGTCCTGTCCTGCTACCTCATATGAAGCGACCATGACTGATAAAGGCTCAGCGTGTTCATTTGTGTATGTGTGTGTGTGTGCGCGTCTGCATGTCTGTGTCCACACGCAGGGCTACCACATGCAGGCCTGGACTTGAGCCGGTAGCACAGGAACAAAGCTTGGCCCCCCAGTTCACACGGCAATACGCTGGATGTTTTAAGCGCTGGAGGTCAGTGGGGTGACTGAAGTTGTCTGTTTTTATTTCCTCACAGCAGCTAAATTGGTGTAGTTTCTGTTGTAAACAGCCTCAGCTGTATATCACCGCTAATTATTGGTTTATTCTAGAGGGCAGACAGGCCATACGGGGTAGACCAGACCCGCTGAGGCTCCCATAAAGACGACTCACCCTCTGTGACTGAGTGGTTCAGCTCCAGTGTTTTGATGCTCTGATAGCACAGTGACTGTCCACACAAAATGAGTCTGAGTTATTATGTTGGGTTGGAGTTTGAACTTTCCAAAACTTTCCCAAGGATTTGGACTGCAATTTTACTCCACAGGTCACACACTGGTCTGTGCCCAACTGCTGATGGTTATTCAGCCACCAGAGAATCTTGCCAACTTTCCTTCCGTATTCAGTGTCAGTCAGCCGTATTGTACTTTCATGTCAGTGCAGGCGGTGAAATGCTATTCCCATGTTTTGAGTATTTTGACGAAAGATGTTTTGAGCCATCACATATGGGAGGTTGGGGTACTCCTTACCTTTTCAGACAGTCTGAGATGTGGTCCAGCTTTTTTCCTGCAGGCAGCTGTCATTCACCGACCCCTCAAAACAAACACGGTGCATTGGGAGGGAGATCACTGATAATCTGCTTGTCACTCAACATTAGTTTCTGATAAGAGTCGAAAAATGTTCCTGTTTCAGATTCTGGGTGCGAGAGTCGTATCTAAAAGTGCAGTGTTTGTACCAAAAACCCTCAACCGAAGCCTCACGTCTGGACGTTTGTTGTCTTTCATTAAAAACAGAAGGGCAGGCTGTGGACCAGCCTGCAAAGAATGAGGCTATTCTGCAAGGGCTTAGCGCAAATCTATCTGCTTTCCCCATTGGCTCTCCGAAAATTGTTCTCTGAGGTGGAAAACCTGCTCACATTCTTCGGTGATGAGCTGTGTTGTCGCTCGGAGATGTGCCCGCCAGCCCAGAGCTGTAATTTTCCATCATAGCAGAGAGCCACTGATAGGATGTTCACTTTTTATGGATATGTCCTCGTGTTATCAGTACTGTACTCGTGCATCAACAGCAGCAGATTTGGTAATTACACAGCAGAGCAGCTCGCCGTCCCGCCGAGGTTAAGTAAGAAGATAATAGCCACTCTCTGTGTTTGCAGACAGAGGCTGCGTGTGAATGCATGTTTGAGCGACAGGGTCTGGTCGCGCTGGCATCACAGCGGAGTTTGATTGCTTTTGTTCAGCGACCTGTTATTGTTTGCATTCCTCCATAAACACATTTTAGTTGCTCAGTCGGGGCCAAAGGTCAACAATCACATGCTGTAATATTACAGCACCATGTGACACCAAACACGCTGCCTGCTCACTGCCAGATTTGGTTCCTCTATGAACACACGTACTGTTCCAATCCTGCTCGGCCATCGAGGACTGATGAGTCCATTCATAAGACAAAGAGCTTCTTGAAGTGTAGCAGCTGATTAGACCACACCAGGAAAAAAAGACAAAGACCACACAGTTTTATGAAAAATCAAAACCAGATCCAAAAACAATCGATGACTTGGATTGAAAGACTTGCAGTTGAAAAGTTAAGGGTCAAAAGGTGAATGGGGGTTTGGGCTCACCGACCCTACACCCAGGTGGCCACCATTAACATTGACTCTTGTGTGAAACATGTCCGTACAAAAAATGCCTAATAGGTAAGATAAATGTATTTCAATAAATTGATACTTTGCCATTAGATGGGCCAAAGATGGAATCGTTTTCCCCATAAATTTTAGTAAATGGTCAGTCACCCTGGAATTGATCTGAAGCAGTGGCCCCGCTCCACCCCTCTTCATATTCAGTAGTGTGTTTTGAAGCTGGACTCTGGCTGAAGTGTCAGAGATTAAGGAGCCTCCAGGGAGTCTGGCCCACAACTCAAAGCTGCGGATTGAAGGAGGCATCGTGAGGGGCTCCCTCAACCGCCGCTCCAACAATGAGGCCGACGCTGCTTTCACTGACCGTAGGAGATCAGCACGAGCGTGGCACTTGGTCGAAGGTTTAAGTGAACCCCTACAGTGGAGTATCAGAAGGGGAGGCCATGCTGGTTTAGAGATCTTTCAGGAGATCATTTCATTTTGCATGTCAATCTATGATTCCATCAATCTTGATTCCATTGATTTAATCATTTTATTAGACAATAGCACTGAGCCAAAGCTGTGAGAGGTCATAAGAAGGAGACTTTAGTGATTTTGTTCTAGTGGTGAGGCCCTGTAGACCTGCAACCACATGTTTGTACTTGGTTGGCTCACAAAGGGACCAGGCTCGGCCCACACACTATTTCGCAAGTGTGTGTGCATCACAAATGTGACAATGTCCAACAGGTCAGATTTTCTCTCAGCAAGTCAAGCAGTCCTCGTCCAGCTCTCCGTACATATTGATTCTTAATTCCAGGAAAAGGACTCTGACGCAACCAGCGAGCAATATATTTTTGTGTTGAGTGCAGCATCAGTAATTTATGGAGGATGAAAGCGTGAGCTGGCGGCGTTATTTGTCAAGAGGTTATTAATCATACACTTTGCCTGTTTTCACCCAAATGTGCGCAGTGGGAGTGGTGTGAGGAGCGTCAGGTTCACTCGCTCCGTGGTGGGTCGCTGAGGAAACGGGGAACGCGGCCCAGCTTGGCTTTTTGCATTCATCGGGTGGTTTGGCGGCGGTCTGGCCAGCGTTTCCGCGCAGCAGCACAAAGCTGGCAACTGACAGCCACCGTGGAGCCAGCGATTGGGATTTAGTTTTGTAGAGGCCGCGAGGCTCTTTGGTTACGTCCCTGTCTGTGTGTGTGAGAGGGACAAGTCGCACACCACCGTGAATGAACCGTCCCTCGGCCAGTCCCTCATTCAGTTCTTGACCCAAATTCCAGCCAGTAGCTACGGGAACTTTTAACCAAATCGTGTTCTGTGTGCCCAATACGGCGATGAAAGCCTGTTTCAAAAACAACACACCAAATACACAGTCTCTATTGTGATATCCTGTAGTTGATGATGTTAACACCCTTTAACGTTATGGCTTTATTTACTTAATATTAATTTATACTCTTCTGATATATCCAAATTTGTGAGATACAGGTTCAGTAGATGAGCACTCAGGCTCTGCCTCAAGTGATTAAAGTTAGACATATTCCATTTTTTGGGTTAAAAGATCTTTTCAGCGGTTTTCTCTCCTCTCTTCTGCAGGTGTACTCAGGTCAGGTGTAGCTTCAACTGGATTCATACAGCAAACAGGCTTCAAACCTGGAGGACAAAGAACAAATCCAGGTGAGGATCAGTCATCAAACAAAAATGAGCTGTAGGTGGTTAGAGGGTGAAACCACACAGAGCTCCAATACACACTCGCACACACACGATTCGGCCCATCTATTGTTATTATTCAGCTTAACTATTCATTCTGTCCCCTGCATCCATTCTTTCTGTCCCCAAGGACACATTCAGTCCCTATGCAGCCATGAAAGACCATTTAATCTCAAAGGTCACAGAAGACCACTGGGCCACCACCTGCCACCTACACCACCTTTACTTAGCAGCACGCTAATGATGCTGCATGCTGGAAATGCTGACCGCCTGTTTCTCTCTGTCTTTGCCCACACAGTCAGGTTTGATTTTTTTGTTTCATGATAATTTTATTTTTAGGCACCTGGGTGTTCCTTTTGTTGTAGCTGTGGCGATTTTTCTTTGTAATGAGATTGGATGGCGTAATTGCTGAGATCACTGTGTGGCTGGTGACACAGCTAAACACACTCCTCTGTTAATTAGGTTTAGATAATGAGGTTAAAGTGGTGGGATGGTCCAAAGTGTTTTGTCTGAAGAGGGTTTCACTCGTGATGTCGCCCCACATTGCAACATTTCCCACATTGCAAGATATCAGAAACACGTGATCATAAAATGTGAACCTTATGATCAACATTACAAGCAAGTTATGAGGTAGAATTATGTAAATTGGAGCTCTTACCAGCAGTGGCATCAAAGTAGGAGTAGCTCACAGGGAACATTTAAGACATCCTGAACTAAAAACTAGTGCATCCTTCTGTGCATGATACAAGTGTTCAGACCATTTTTGAGATTCCGGCTTTTAGACCACAAAATGTACTCTGAGGTGGTTCTTCCTTATCTGGGAGTATTCAAGTCACGTCAGTGCCGTGGTGTAAATAAGGGCTGCAATGTCAGTCCTTGTTTGTGCTTTCTGTCAGTGATATCCTACACACTATGTGTCCAGGAAACACATTTCCATTCCATTTCTTCTTGTCTTAATCTGAGATGATAGCAAGTTGACCTAAATGATAGATTATGCCTATATCAGTCAGCATAAACCAGAGTCTTTGGTCTAGATGGTGCACTAAATCATGCTGCAAAGTAAACAGTGTGGTGCTCAGTGGATTGTATTTGTGTTATACATCACCGCTGTGGGATGGAACACTGAGGCAGGTGGATTCTGGAAATCTAATAATCTTTCTTAAAGGTACAACTCTGAACACGGTGTATTTGGCAGAGAGGAGGTTTGAATGCCTGAGGCAGATGTTTCCTGAAAGTCATTTGTCTCACATCGTCTCGGCAGCGTCTGGCAGTGCGCGCGTGCACACACACACACACACACACACACACACACGCACCACATAGGATTTCAGGCTCCTTGGCTGCTGTGAGATTGAGAAAACACCTCACTGTGCTTCTGTTGTTTTCCTTTCTTTTTCTGGGTTGTCGGATTTCTGTGGTCTTTAACATGGCGAGCAAATTTCCTCAGCCTCAGACCATCGAAGCCGTTTAGAGACCACAGCACCCTGCTTCCAAAATACCTGAACGCCATTTTTGCTTCATTTCTAAAAAGGAGAAGTGCTTGCTTGCACTTAATGTCCTTCTGATCTCTATCAAGACGTTGGCTTGTTTTCCTCCCTTGTGCTTGGCAGACTGTTTTTTGATCTGAAATACATTCCAAAGTAAAGGTCACACTGAGCGATTTACTGGCCATTTCGCAGGAACTGTGTTTACGCAGCTCCAGATCTCCATGTCTGTCCAAAATATTTTTATGGTTACTCTGCGGTCCATAAACCAGCACATAGAGTGACAGAGCGAAAAGTGAATCTGATTTTGGAGGTATCATCTGAGGCACCGAGTACAGGGAAGGGCCGAGCCAGAGTTGGTCGTCAGGCTCGGGCTGTTTCTGTGTACGCTGATGTGAGTGACAGGAGTCCAGGGGCTCACAAATGGACAAACGCTTTTTAACGGAATGTCTCAATGAAGTTGGAGCATATAGGTGCGTGATTGTGTGTGTGATGGGATGAAATCCTCTCTCTCTCTCTCTCTCTCTCTCTCTCTCTCTCTCCCCCCCCTCTTTGTGCTTTGCACCATGTTTTCCAAATCAGATGAAAGTGCTCATCCAAGGACATGTATTGTGCCTTCAAGTCATATGTTGCATCTTGAATTGTTGCCATGGTGACCATTTTGTGCAGCAAACTGATTGGAAGTTGCCTCTATGTTTGCTATGTGTAAATAAAAGGTTATAGGTAGTTAAAAAGTATTCAGTGAGACTCAGATTGTCAGATCAAGTAGGGTGATTTGTTTTGTGTCTAGAGAACATATTTGCACAGTGTGTGTGCCTGCACTTGCGTGCGCGTTTGTTGTGTTGTGCGCGTTTTATCTGGTTGGGTGGGTGTGTGTGTGTCTCCAGCTGTCGGCTGCAGTCAGTGAGAATCTGATACCTGCTCACATGTTACAACAGAGGGGAGAGAGAAAGAGGCTCAGAGGGACACGGACACACACGCAGAGAGAGAGAGAGGGAGTGAGGGAGAGAGAGAGAGAGAGAGGGAGTGAGGAAGGGGGGCAGGGTGGAGCTGCTCCAGTCCACGGGCTGACATTTTGTAGGGGAGCCTCTCGCTGCACTCGTGCTCTCTTTGGGGTTTGGAGCTGTCAACTCTTGCCCTGACTTTAGTGTCCTGCTCTTTTTCTGCGATCCCAACGACCTTCTGCAGCTCCACAGAGTCTCTGCTTGCTCACGTTCTGCCCCGGCCTCAGCTTGGATTACATTAGATCTGCCGGTGGCTGCAGAGGGTAAGTCGCTCCTTCACCTGGCTGCCCGCACTCCCTCCTCATCCTCTCTTTCCTCTCCTCGTCTTCTTCTTCCCTGCCGCTCTGAGGCTGTAGTTGTGGAACATCTAGAGACCTTGTGTGTGTGCTTCATGATCTCTCATGTGTCTTGCAGACTGAAATCCAAAAAGTTCTTGCTTTCAGCCCTGGTTTCAGTCTTTTGTCAGTCAGTAACAGCAATTGTACTTTGATTTGAATCAAAGTACATTTTTTGTGCATGTTTTAGGATAACTGGCAGTTTAAAAAAAAAAACAAAAAAACCAAACAAAAGTGTATAAATTAGCATTTCATTGAAAGCTTCTCAAAGACGTATCAAATAGCAGTGAGTGCTGATGGGATTCCTGTAATATTAGGGAATTTTCCCAAAGGGTTTTTTAGACAGGGGAACTTTGAAAATATGCAGACTCGCTGAAAGAAAATTCAGATACAATGTGCAAATATGCCGATACTATGAAAGAAAACACATACAGTACACACTGTGTGCAGGTGAAGTTTTGCAGGCTGTAGGAGGATGTTATGGGGCTATACAGCTGCTCTCACACATGTTATTGTGTCCGCTTTATAGCGGAAAGCACCACATTTACTGCTCACAATTGCACAACTTTTACGAGCCGAGAGGCAAATTTGAAAACTCAGATTCCAGATGTACAACGAGCACTTGCTGCTCACAAAATGAGTCCAGACCAAGTCCACAATAATGATACTAATAATAGTATTATTGAATAACAATTGCAATAGTAATGCAGGCTTCGCTCCACCTCGTCATTACCTACTGTGCATATGTGTGTGTGGGGCTTGAATGTCTTGCTCATGTCTGTGTGTGAAGTGTATCACCAGCTGGAGCTTGAATGTGGATGTGGAGTGGTTGCAGTGTTTCACTTTGCCTCTTTGAGTGCTTTTCTCTAAAGCAAATGGATGATGTTCCACTGCTCTTTCTGCCATCACTCCCCAATGTCAGTATCACAGCCTCAGATTCTTAAAAAGAATTCTTGTTTATGCTCTTCTTGTCTCTTGCGACTCCATCCCGACTTCTCATGGGCAACATTTGAGGTACAGTGAAACATTGTTGAATTTGCCTAATCATGTTTAGCCTGGTGTGTCAAAAGTTGATGTCATCATTTTGATCTCAACAACTAAGGCGATGATTTGTATCAGTGAGTCTTACACAACAGGACAGAGAGTCTGTGTGTTGGTGACAGCGCTGACTCACCAAAGAGAAGCTGGTAGACGTGCAGAAAGGTGTGTTAGCGATCATACCAGCAACATAAATGGTAAAATCAGCTATAGAAATGCATGTGGAGCGACAGGACGAGGCTGCACCATAAATCCATAATCCAGCTTTGCTGCTCCACTAGCAAACTTACACCGAGCCGGACTTAAAGATCAAACAATGGCGCACACACACACGTACACACGCTCAGTCGCACTGAGGCGTTTCAAAAATGTGAGTTGGGTAATTAACTGGAGACTGCATGTCCTCAACAGGTGCCTGCCTGCCTTCCTACCTGCCCTTCTTCCTACATAACCTGTACGTAGAGAAGCAACGTTACTGTGTTCTGTGTTGGCAGGATTTGAGGTCTTATCTTTCAGCTCGGATATAGGAAAGTGTTTCAATCAAACTCCAAGTCAGCTGTGGTCTTGAGGTTACATTCCAACTAATGGGTAGCTAATGATCTGTGTAACCACCAGGCCAGACAGGACACAGGGACAGAGTTTACTATGTGACAGAGTCAACAGCCGCCATTTCCTTTTTATCGATTATCCACTGTGGCCTTAAAGCTCAGACATGCTGAGGGATCCAAACTTTTCCTCATTAAGAAGGAGGAGAGGGCAGCGGAAAGGTCGCTGGTGCGAATCTTACCCGGTCGCAGCCTTATTACACAGCCCACTGCACAAAGACAACATATTCTGTTACACACACACACATACACACACAGCAGGGCCCGAGAGGGCTCAAAAGGCTCAATGTTTGTCAGACTAGAGGAAGAATATAACTGAAGCAAAACTCTTGAGTCATTGGTTTTATACCCACTCGCAAAATAAAATGTCAAAATCATCTAATCATAACAATCATGAAACTACGAAACTATGAAAGTTTGTTTTGACTGAAAGTTTAGATTTTGAGGAGGATCCTGGTCATGGTTCAAACATCGAGAGCTTATTTGGCATTTGAGTAGTTGGACTGGGTGTCTATAAATAACACTATCAATGGAAACAATTCAGATGTGTGGGTGTGGCAGCTGAGGGGGGGTGCACAGCGACAAGAGTCACATGTTGGTGAACACAGTGGCTCTGATTGGCTTGATGATGGATAGAATGCAGAGGAGAAGGATGGTGTACTTGAAAGCCAAACAAGGAACGCTTTCTCATCGATAATTTACGCTAATGTCTAACAATGTATTTCCAGTGTCTTTTGGCTTTTGTATTTCATGTGAGATTTTGATTAGCAGATGAACTTCCTATTTGTGCATTCAAGTCTCAGCCCAGAGGACAGACAAGGTGGACAAGGTTCCACATCCCCCAACAAAGCCAACAATGAAGTCAAAGGTCAGGTTGTCTTTAGCCCATGTGACAAATATTTCACCAGGGTGAGAAGGACAGAACCAGTCTGAAGCTGTGTGAAGTGTGTGGTGATGGACTGTGCACTGTGCAGCATTGAGTCAATGTGTGTGTGCGGTCAGTGACTGTCGGCTCTGATGCAGCTGACAGGTGGAATTGTTGTGGTTAAAGTAGCCTTATTCACAATAAATCTGAAGGTCCCTCTGTGTGTGCGATGATGATGAACTTCTGGCTGCTGCCCATCTTTGTGCCTTTGAAACAGTTTGTGACAGCCGCTCACCTGCTTTTGCCCCTTTGACTTTCACCACCGGCTTTACTTAGAGCCAGTTCAGCCTCTGATGCTGGCACCATATCCCCCAGGAGGGATCGTTTTGGACTTCAACCGAGCTGCCATCACTTCTCGTCAGTATTTTCTGGCAGACCTCTGCATCCAGTTGGAAGAAGATTAGAAAAGAGAAGAGCTGCATTGAGTTAGAGCACTTTTGGAGCCATAAAAGTTGTGCGTCTGCGTAGTCAATAAATTTGTTCTCTGGATTGCTTGGGTTGAGTCATGTTGTGTTAGAGTCTGGACCCTCAGTCATCATGTGAAGGCTGCGAACTGCTGTGGATGATGAGGCAGGACTGAGTTTACGCATGCGGAGAATTGTATATTTTCGTAATAGCAGTTGTATTGATGCCCATGAAGGCCTTTGTACTGTAAACACAAATCTCTCTCCTAATAAGTAACAGCTTAATGTTATTGTGACAGCGCAGCATCGAGCTGTGCGTTGGTGCAGCCGAGGCCGCAAATAACTCCCATTGTTGGATACATTTAATAGCAGAGCCCTCGAGTCTAATGCTGAACAAAAGGAAAATATCATTCCACCTGAAGGGAAACGAACTGTCACACAAGTGATCAGGAATAGATTTAAGCAATAAGAATACATTAGTAATGAGTCAAAAGAGAGAGAGAGAGAAATTGGAATTACCACCATACTGAGCCTTTGCAGCATCTGTTTGATAATAAGCGGCTATATTCATTTGTCTCTTTGACGCCATGGTTTCTGGCAGGACATTGTTACGTCCTAATGGCCCTGTCTGCTGTCCTGCCGGCTGTCATCTCTCATCCTTTTTGCACTGAAGGTCAGGGTAAGGTTAATATGTCTGCATGGTACAGGAATAATAATCCACAGTAACGTGGAGTCTTAAGTCACTCTTTGCCTTCAGATTCTTCTCCAATGTGTAATTGTTATTGTTCCGTTAATAAATGACCAAACCAACTGAGGTTCTGCCGTCAGATAGTGTCAAAGGGACATAATTGATGTGACTTTCATTGTTTGTTAAGCAAACCTGACGTGTATGTGGAGAGTTTGCCCAGAGAGGAAATGGATGTGGATGTTTTCTCAGAATGATAACATTATACTGTAGATGAAAAAGATGTCAGACCAAAGACGGTGCGAGCCATCCAAAGGTTAGAAATGTGTCGATGCACTCTGTGAGGTCGATATGTGATGTCCTGTAGTGTTCACACACTCTGCAGCGGTTTACTGTTTCTCTCCTTGGAAACATCAGAGTTTGAGGATGACAAAAAGAAAGGAGGGTGTCATTTTGACAAATGATACTGCGGCTGCATGTGTGTGTGTGTGTGTGCGCGGCCGGCTGATGGCCTGTTAAATCAGGATTTATGAATCACTAATGTCTAATGTTTAAGCACACAGGACAACATCGTGTTTGGTCTGTTCTTGTTCTTATGCCCAATCAAGTCACAGAGCAGTGCTGATAAATGGCGGCCCTCCACCCAGGATACAGCTGCACTATCTCAGACTGACTCATGGCTCTGCTTTGTGTTTGTGTGTGCACGTTGTGTAGCTCAGTGAATTTTCTTTTGTTTACCAAATATGAGACACGTTCTATATGATAGTTTAGGGATGAAGAATTGTTGCAGCAATAGACGATTACACTGAACGTCAACTGAGACCACACAAAAACTTGTTTTTCCCAGTGCGATTACCACGTTATTGTTTTTTTTCCTTAAGTCTCCCCACACACTCTCAATCCTCCTCCAGTTGCTGTACACATCGTCCCACAAATGCTCTTCAAACATGGCATTTTAAAAACTCTGCAGTGGGTTGGTGCGGTTGGTAGCAGCTATTGACCTTCACGGTCATCACGCTAGTTTTTGGACACACAAGAGGAATGATGACAAAAGAGGAATGGTGACGGTCACAGACAGTCAACAGCCGTGACTGCGGACTGGTTTGCTCCCACTTCATAAAAAGTTAACTGGACCTCCTCCATATGGGAGCAGTTAGAGCGGTAACGGCTCCAACAGGCCCGACCTCAGTTTGTAGCTACAGCAGCGGCTTCTGTGGCTACTGATGGTGTCGTACACGGGGGTGCATGTGCGCCTTTATTGGCAAAATTCAGATTTCACATTGTGAAGAACGGAAATGAATGCAAACTTGTGCTTATTTACTCAGTCAGTTTTATCAGATCAAGCATCATTTGGCTAATAAACGCAAGAAAGCATTTTCGCACACTGTGCAGATCATTAGAATTCTAAATAAAAATGCTGTCGACACAAATTCAGCGCACAGTGCATTTCAGAACCCTGACAGCAGAGGGCGAAGGAGAGGCTGAGGGGAGGAGTTGTGTCTAGGTGAAGATGAAAAGCTGCAGTTTGTGGGCGGAGCCTCACACGTGAGCTTCTCAACAGTGAGAGAGAGCACAGTCAGACTTGACCTGAGGAGAGGTTCTGGCTCACACACACACACACTCCCCAGAGAGTGCGGAGAAAATGCTTTCAAACTGGGATAAACTACAACTGAGAACACACAGCACACAGCATGGTAAGAACACACACACACACGCATACACACAGATTTTCTCAAAACAGTGCACCTCACGAACCCAAACCCAGACACAACTGAAACACATCACAACAGACAGGTCACAGCATACAGTGTGGCACCACTCTCTCTCTCTCTCTCTCTCTCACACATACACACACACACACATTCTCAACACATTTTGGCAGAAACATTCACAACATTCACAACAGCAGTAAAATACACTTCCGTGCCACACAGTAGGAATGCACACACTTCGAACACTGCTTGCACAGCATGAGAGAGAACACACACACACACACACATATACACACACACACACTCTAACTGATGTATGGTAAGACCATTAGCATGGTTTGGTGCTCTCCTGCTTTGTAGATCAGTAGCTCCTGGCACATGGTGAGTGAGTGTGTTAAGGCCAATTTGTGGTGTTGGGGGAGGGGACGACATGGGGTTTTACCAAGGTGTTGTCTTTTAAAGGCTTTGTGTGTGTCTGTGTGTGTGTGTGTGGAGAGAGAGAGAGAGAGGCAGAACCCAAGAGAATTCTCCAGTTCTACTCATTAAGGAAGAAGTAGTGGAAGCTGACAGAGAAACTGTAGATATCCTGATCTTGTGGCAGTGTGTGCCTGGTGTCGGGTCGTTCTTTGCTTTGCGTATCTCTTGTTTGTGTTTCAGCGGCAGTGTTGTTTATCCTCAGGATTAGCAGCTGTACCTGCCCGTAAAACACGGGGAAGATTTCCCACCGTTTCTTATGTTTTTGTGACTTAATCAGCCTGTCCTCCGAACTGCCTGTATCTTCTCAGTTTCTGGCAGCCGTACAAGAAAGTCAGCACGCTGAGGCATTTCCCTCGACTGCTGGAGGAAAGCCTCCTATCCAAGCCCATGCCATACATACCATGTTTCTGTACGTGTTTGTCACAGATCGTGTGTATAGCCGCTTGTAAAGTCTGTTTGAATTGCAGCTTGATCGCCAAACTAGTGGAGAGCCAAACACCTGTTTGCGCGAAACCACAGGGTGTCTCATGATCCTTTGGGCTTGGATCAGCATTTAGCAGTATGAAGATTATTATCCCAAATGTCACTGTGCCTGAAAGATTTTTTTCTGTGTCCTCTCTAATAGGACAGTAAATTTTCCCACAACTCATCAGTCGACTTTCTTCGTCACAGCAGAGATGTGTTGAGAGATGAGATTCCACACAATCGACCTTGCTGTGAGTCAGTGATTGAGTCAAGAGACTGTGTGAGTTGCATTCAAATCTCACAATACGCGTAGTGTTCTGCGCTTGTCAGAGCCTTTGATCGCAAACGCAATGAAGGAAGGGTATAGCTCGCTCCAACATGTCTGCGTGTGTTTTCATATGAAACTTGAACTGCAGAGGTGGGGCGCCATGGGAAGGGCCCAGCCCGATTAATTGTCAGATTCAGAAGTCGTGATTCGCACATTCGATCTTTCGATGTGCTGCTTCCGCTGCCCAGATTAATATTTACTACCTTTCAGCTCACATCGAGGTGGGACGAATACAGTATGTGCACAACTGGTGTGTGTAAAGGACGCCCGTGCGCACACCAGGGGTTTGTTGTATGGAATCGAGAAGCCAATCGACCCAGTGTGACACCAGCATTGGGACACGGCGGCACAAACATTGCCAAAAACATACAAAAACATGTTGATGGCAAGCAGGAGCAAGGTGTCGTGTGTTGTCAGTGTGTGATTAGTCTGAACACTGCTGGATTGGGCTGCTGTCCAATCCAGTTTATTGCATTGATTTTGAGTCAATATTGCAGAAGAATCCATAATTATTCAACGCATTTTATGTTGCATCCCAGCAGTGTCAAGCCCGGTGGCTGGCTGTATTACGGCAGCCTGCATTTTCATTTTTCTCTTCAATCAATTGAGACTGGACTAAAATATTATGAGAGCAGTGACACTAAGTGATCAATAGGAAACATGTTTTGTCTTGTTGTCACTTCCGACACTGACCCTTGGCAGCCAAAAGCTGTTTTACAAATATGAGACTACTTCCATCTCTGGTAGAGGAATTTGTATTGTAACCACGAGCAAAGGTCAAGGGTCAAGAGCCCACATCTCCCCTCCTCAGGCCCCCTCAGGGGAGAGGGATCCGCCAGTGCTTCACTCGCACGTGATGTTGAAAAATGGAGGAGCCCAGTATGGCAACATGGTGGCGTTTTCAGAGGATTTGTCACGCTTTGGAGCAGCTGTTTTGTGTTTTGCAGGTTTTGTGGTGTGTGAGGTGTGAGCCCGAGTGGGGAGCGTGTCGGCTGGTGTCTTCTGACTTTCATTCCATAGCAGCGGAGATTTAGTCTGAGCGGTGATGCAGCGTCATGCTAAGGACCTGTGAACCCTGTGACCTGACATATGGCCGCCGTTACGGCCCGCGTGAGCCTCTGTCAGCCCTCTGTGTGACTCTTAACCCCACGTTAGTGCAGTGGGTCCTACAAATAACAATCCGATCGGATGTACCTACCGCCAACATCCAAATGCAAAATATCAGGCACGGTGGAATTCTCTCACCAGTCTCAACATGTTTATTTGTTTAATGTTTGCATGTATGTCCATGTAACCCAACCCACAGCTGTATGTGCATGTGTGCGTGTGTCTGGTTTTTACGAGCTGTCCGTATTTATCCACTGTAAACACTTACGGCGCCTAACCAGTAAGACTCGAGATTTTACAACGTGCAACTCATTGTAACACAACACTGTGCAAACACAAAGTTCTGATCTGTAGTCTTGCCAGTTCACCTGCTTTCATAGCTCAAATATTTCTGATCTCTCCAGCTGCTTTTGCGTTTTTCACATGTTTTACTTCCATTGTGTCATTCCTCATCAGAGTTGTTTTGTTGCCATTATGTAAATGTCAGTTTGAAAGAATGAGAAATGCGAATTCCTTCACCCCAACGATCCTGCGCACAAACTTTTGGCACAGCTGACATGACGCATACATTATGGGCAGCTTTAAAAAGACAGTGTATCCACATTCTTGGCGTCAACCGGGTTTCAGGCCATGTGAACTTGACACTCGGTTTCACCAGCCAGGTTAAAGGTCTACAAGTCACTTAACCTGCTCAAGCCTGCAGATCAGTGCTGGATATTTTGTGAATATCTAGCTGTGCTTATTTTCAGTGAAGCTGCTGCTCACATTATCTGGCAGTTGAGATGTGTGTGGACGCTGCACTCAGGATCAGGTACGGTGAACCTCGCTGAAATGTGACTCCTTGGCAGGAAATAACTTCCCCTTTTGTGAAGGATCTCTACCTGTTCTTAAGTGTCCACAGCTCAGGCAAACTGAGGTTGGCTGTTCAGTCTGACTGTGCTATGAGGCCACGTTTAGGGATTCTATAGCAGCAGTGGAAAGGAGTTGAACATAGTCAAGTCACAGTAAAAGAACATGGACCATGACATGTCTCTTAGTCCTCACTGATGCCTTGCTAGAAGGTCTTTGTTGGTCACAGTGTGTTGTGTATTTTGTTACTGTCATAAACAAATCTGGCACAGCCGCAGGAAAGAGAGGGAAACCTGATTGAATCTTTGTAGATTTTCTACTGTTATTGAGATGGAACACAATTTAAGAAGTCAGAGGAGCAGCTGGACAAAGGGAAATATGTAGGTAATGTATCTTTGGATGGCAAAGTATGTGTAGCCAATTCAGCAGTCAGCCATGTGGTTAGGCAGATTTAAATGAAGGACTCAGCAGGCAGAGGGGAGGGAGACAAAGGTAGGAGGATGTATTGGGGGTGTTTGGACTTGTCAGAGGGGCTCGGGGTTGAAAAT
>OMPJ01010360.1:0-11885 GCA_900312935.1 Carapus acus
TTGTGCACCATTTGATTGGCAGCAGTTAACAGGATATGTTTAACAATAACTTGAAAGTGCGAATCACTGGAAAATATAACCATTTAGTTAATTGTTTCAATTTACAATTTTTTCCTTTCCATGATGACAGGTGAGGCAAAACCTCTCCTGCCCCCCCCAACTGGGTGTCATAGATCTGATGTGTGTCGTGTGCAATCAGCACTCTGTTGCTGTTTGATTACTCATTCAATGCCAGGTGGGGATAAAAAGGAGCACAGATACACCATCACCAGAAGGAGACATTACAGTAAATGTACCTGTCCAGCATTTACAGCAGAGTGTTGGGCTGAGGATGTGAAAATGACCATGGTGACAAACTTCACCAACTCAGCCACAGTGTTAAATGCTTGAGGAATTCCTGTGAAGGACACAGGGCAAAGATATTTTAAGACAAAACATTCTTCATCTCATAATATCCAATTTATTGTAGCTGCTCTGGTAGCACCCCAATGGAGATAAATCCTCAACAACACAACATCAGATAGTCAGTAGTATTAGACTCGACAGGACAACATTCAATCCACAATGTGAAGTAACCTGAGGCTTCTTCAGAGAGAAATCCATGGACAAAAATGTCTTGGATCCACAGCTGAAGTTCAGAGTCTTCCTGGACCTCAAGGTCATCTTTATAGTAGAAACTCAGTAGTCCATGCACAAACCTGTGAGGAAGAGCAGAATGCTGAGGTGTTTATTTGTTGTGGTTTATTTATTCAGCACTGAACATGTGCACTTGGCACTGCCTCTATGCGTGTGTGAGCCTCCAGTTATCACAGATTTTAGGGCAGAGAACTAAAGGAGCTCACTACCATCTGGATTGCCAGGATAGTCAGGACTTTCCTAGGGTGAGTTTCACGTGTGTCGCAAAAACTTTGTGGAACGATAACCAATAACACATGCAAGAGTAATATCACAAATCAACAACTAGATGAGCATAATTAAGGCAAAGTAGACTTCACAAATGACTTCTGTTTGCTGTGTTCTACGAAGGGCAGCGTCGGAAACGGGAGAGGAATTTTGTACTGCCAGTGCCTCAGTGTAGTGTGGTACCTGTGTATGATGTCCCACAGTTTGAGTGCATCGTCCCTGTAGTAGAAGTTGGGCACAGACTCCAATCCGCGCTCTACAATGTTCTCCGGTATGCAGAGGGAGCTGTAGGTGAGAGAGGCCATGGCTGTCCTGATGACGGTGACCATACCTTCTCCCCCAGTTGCTGCAAACTACACCATGGTCACATTACTAACAGGCCGTTAGGAGCAATAGCAATGAACCATAAATGTGAGTACTTGGTAGTGAATTACGAAGAAGTCGTACCTGTGTGAAGACACCGTCCTCGCCTATGAGGCGCACTCGGGCCAGGTGGTTGATATGGAGCGTGTAACGAGTGTGAGGGACGATCAGCTGCAAAAGAGGAAACTCTGCTTAGAACACAGGTTCAGAAAAACCAGAAGTATACAAACACTGTTCAACTGACCTTGTAGAGAGGATGGACCATGGGGAGGTTCCGTAAGAGTGAGACAGCAAAGACCTCAGCCATAAGATGAGTGCGCAGCAGGTGAGCATTGAGCTGATGGTCATTGAAATCTGCACCTCTCACAAAAACCTTGGCCAGCAGCCAGTCATACTCTGAGTCAGAGGGCAGGAAGATGGGATTGTCTATGGCAGGCTGCTGCTTCAGCTGCATGGGAGGAAAATGTAACAATGATTAGCTGACTTTACTAATCCCAATTTCAACAGGTTCTTCGGAGTTAAGTCTCAAGCTGTTGGAAATGCCAGTGGAGTCTGGAATCAAATCAGCAATCTGTTGCTCTGTAGATGAATCATCATGATGATGAACATAGTGACCATTGCATGCAATATGTGACAGATCATCAGTAACACAGATCTAGAATTATTGGGCGCTTATACCCTTGTTGATCGGACTGGCCTGATTTTCCTGATTTTCACCAGCACCCAGTGTGTCTGCAGATACCGACTACATGTGGCATCAATCAAAAATCAGGAAACATTAGCACAGCACACAAAACCGCAGCCACCATTGTCTGATTAATCTCACCTGAATTGCAATTGGCATCAGTTTATCATCTGATGTCCTGTGGAGAAGGACAAGGGGAGCCATCAGGTACTGCTTCTTTCCATTGATGACATTTGTCTTCACTCCATCCAATAGCTTATAGTCACACAGGAAGATGTTTCCTTTCTGTTGGGAGGTCAGAGTGACTGTCATGCCGCAAAATACCTCTGAATGTGAAGAGAGACAATCTGGGACAATCACCTTCATCTCATCAGCTAAGCTGCCCTGAAGAGAAACCATTTCATCGGTCACGGGAAAGTTCTCAGGCAGTACCGAACAACGCCGGATCAACATGGGATTGACTCCATTGAGATACTGGTTTCCAAAGAAAAAGTCCTCCTTCCAGTGCTCCTGGACATACTCTGAGAAATCAAGAGATTGTTTTGCTCTCAGACACATTTACAAACTAAAATTCACAGAGCAACATTAAACAAAACACTGCAAGCCTCTTCACATCATAACTCACTTAATTTTGAATTGGAGACTCCAGATACAGGGCACTCCAGTTTGTCACCAGGTGTGGTTATAAACTACTGCTAGATAGTTAAGAAATTAATATCTGAAAAATATCGTATTAGTTTGAATTGGATTTACTCCTCGGCAACTGAACTGTCCTCATCATTTGAGGATTTGGTGTGTTGCTCAAGGGCACTGGTGTCTACATCACTCAAGAATGGAACCAGCAGGAGAAACTATGCTAAGTCCTGAGACATGCCTGGCTAAGACAGCAAATGGATTATTGCTGCTCCATTCTGGGGGAAAATGCTTGATTTTCATTTCAACGGTCGCCTGTCCCACTACCTGATATCTCTGTTTGTTTGTTGCAAAAAACCCGTTTCATATCGTCAATATTAGTCCAGCTCTCTGTGCAGTTCGCCAGGCCCATCAGTGTCAGCTCCGCCATCCTGGTGAAAACAGAAACACCCAATAAATCGAATGATGCCCGAGCAAGAGAGCCATTGCTGTATCACCACTACGTGACAGGAGAGAGTGGACCAATGGCCAGACAGCAGAGAGGGTGAGGGCTACAGAGTAGTTCTCCAAAGGATCACTGTGGCTTCACCCTGTGGATGCAGTGAAGAGGAACTCTGTGTTTTTGGTGAAGGAGAAGCGGACCTCGCATGGTAGGGAGAGGAGTTGGTCCACTTTTATGCAATGAGGCAGGCCTTCTGCATACACGTGCCAACTGGAGAAGAATGGAGAGGAGTTTATTTCTGTGACGGTTAATTCCCATCATGCATGTGTGTTAATACAGGGACGGACTCTACAAAATGGACTCTGACTCTCACCTATATTCCTCTGTCCTCTGCTTCAGCTCTTTCTCTCTGGCATACAGACTCAGATGATGATTGTCCTCAAATATTCTCAGTGCTAAAAATGCAGAAACAGGTAAACACAAGATAAGCATGCAACCTCAATCACAGCATCCTCCGCGTTGCACCAATGCAGCAGTCCACGTACCAGTGCCCTCTTTGAACAGGTGAACCTCGCTGTCGTCGATCCAGCGGTAGATGGGAAAGTTATAGGTGTCGCCCTCTGGGGTTTTGACTTGGACGCGACTCGGAAACCAGTTGTCCTCAGGGAAAAACAGGAAACGCTTTTTGTCGAGCTGAATCAGCAGCAGCTTGCCAAGGGATTCTGGGCAGTGCACAGAGAAGGAAGACACCTGGACAGAACAGAGACGGGTCTGATTAGCAAGAACAGCAAATAGCAGCCTGCAAACCATGGAAAATCCAAATCAAATACTTCAATGATCCTGGTTGATATTACCTTGTTTGGAATGCAAGGAAACAGAAAAATGATAAACACCCTCCCAGCTGCTTACCGCTAATAACAAATCAATCAATAGGTTCATTTTTCCCAGGGTGACTTTCATGTGTGTCATATTGGTAAGGAGCCAGGGATGGAACCATTTTCTTTTGAGGCTTTGAGGTCTCTTAACACTAGTCACTTTTACGACTGTAATCTTTATTCTTATTCATAACTCACAGTTAAATTCTTCAGCTACCTCTCCTCTCCAGGCTGCTGAGACAGGTTTTGTCAGCATAATAGCCCAAATTTGTACTTTCCATTGGCCCTCTCGAGTTATCATGAGAACGAAATAAACACCTCTGTAACTTAAATTTTTCATCTTTGTTGATGACACATTGCTACTATGTAATCATGCTACATATGTCCTGACAAACTCTGTAATAATATGAGCTCTTGCTGTGAATATGGAATGTAATACTGTTAACAACTGGGAAATACCCGTCTTTGTACCGTACTTTTTTCTCAAGGCTCTTGTTAAAGAATTTACCTTTAGGCTTTGGAGTTCTTCCTTTGTCTTTCAGAGCATATATTTCAGTGTTTTAACAACTGCCACTGGTCAGACCAACCAGTGCTGCATTGTCAGTGAAATTAAGAATTCTCCCCACTCCCCAACACGTTTTGTTGCATTTTTGTTAAATGCACGCCTGAGAGCTGTTCTGCTCATACCTATTGCCTAACTTACTTTGCTTAAATTTGTGTGCGTTTGTGGTGTAGTTACTGATTCTTCAGTCTGCCTACATCAGAAACTACTTATGTTGTATATATGTGAAATATGCACCTGAAATAACACATCTACAGCTAAACTTAGATACACCTACTACCCAACTTAAATGT
Organism: Carapus acus; assembly: GCA_900312935.1. Lineage (NCBI taxonomy): Eukaryota > Metazoa > Chordata > Actinopteri > Ophidiiformes > Carapidae > Carapus > Carapus acus. Next base: position 4,757 of record OMPJ01010360.1, read on the forward strand.
GTGTGTGTTTGTGGTGTGGTTGTCCAGTTACGACCGCCAGAAATAAGATTTGATGCCTGTTTCCCATGTTTGGCAGTTATTTTTCCATCTACATACAATTAAGATGGTGGGCCACACTTACTGCTCCAGTGAAGAAGTTAGCTCCTAATTTTAAGTTAACCAGCCAGGTGCGCTCGCTCTCTCCATCTTCTCCCACCAGCTTGATGAAGACATTGTTAAACGTGGTAGCGTGAGTGCGAGCAGCTGTTTCCACAGTAACCGTATAGTCGCCCATTTTCATTCAGGTATGAGGAGACTCCTGTGGAAACACCAGGAATAGCTATGAGACGCACTGCAGCCAAAGCAAAGGTGAAGATATGATTTAAGTAGAATATTGTGTGAGAAATTTCTCTGTGCTCACCTTTTTCTGTCCCTTTGATGAGAGGTCTCTTACACTGGTGACTGCCTCTAAGTGACGAGGCCTTTCACCCTTTTTTTGCAATGTTTGAGTTTTCAACACGCCCTGACACGCAATTACAGAGACAACAACCCACCCCCAATCGTCAGCCCTCAGTTGTGCAACAGAGGAGTTTCCTGTGTTGGGATTTATCCAATGTATTTATCCAGCTGGTGATTAAGTGTGTGAATTGATACTCTGTGTCACGGGTGCTTTTATTTTGAAAGTATATCCACTGGGTTGAGCAGCATGTAAAACTGTACATGCACAACAGCATGAAACGCATGAACTGTCATAGGTCATGGTCATGGGTGCTTTTATTTTGAAAGTATATCCATTGGGTTGAGCGGCATGTAAAACTAGAAAAGTGATCACTAAAAAGTGATCATCACAGATATTGCACAATGTTGCAATACTTGCTAAACATAATTGTTGCTCCAAATAGTTGATTCAAATGTTCTGTGTTAATACTCCGGATGACACAGTCAGATCTGAGGAGACGGGACGGACAGGAGTCTGGTGAGCTTTTGAAAAATAATCCCTCCATCAAAGACACACACCAGGGGGAAGGCTGACTTTCAGCAACTGTGCTGCAAACTGAGAGCAAAGACAGAGAAGAAGAAACATTATTTCAGGGACTGAGACTTTCATGCATTGCTAAGTATGTGATTGCATCATGCACTGAGCAATCTGCGGGTGGGTGAGTGAGAACGTGCAAGAGTTTGAAAGCGGAGATAAATCATTGGTGAACAGGAACATTTCCAGTTTTTTCAGTTTTAAAGGTATCAAGCCAGCGCCAACACATTCCATTTTCCTTGGGTCTTTTCTACATCCCAATTGCAATTAATTAAATTTCACTTTAGACCCGAATCAATAAACCAGCCACAAGAAGGTCACCTCCTTTTCTGGAGAAAGTTAGATGAAGTTGTAGAGTTTGTCCTGTTTGTGAGAGATTGGGATTGGTGTTTGGAAAAGACCTCAATGGGCATGTTGGAAAGAGAAACAGAGGGGATGAGGAGTTGCTGGGTAGATCTGGTGTCAGAGTGGAAATCAGGGGGACAGGCAGTGGTGGATGTTGCGAAAAAGATGAAAAGGGCAGTTGTCACACATATTTCCAGAAGAGGGAGGAGCACAGGGTGACATATAACAGTGGGGGAAGTTACACAGGTAGATGATATCCTGTAGAGATGGTGCAAGCTCAGAAATTCTAAGAAGGTGTAAGGAGAGATTGCCACAAGGCAGAGCCAATTGGTGGTGTGTAAAATGACTGTAGTAACTAATAAAGTGTAAAATGACTATAGTAACTAAAAAGAGGAGGCAAGTGAAGGTAGAGCCAAGCATTAAAAGGTAGGTATTGTGTGTGTGTGTGTGTGTGCGTGTGTGTGCGTGTGTGTACGTGTGTGTGTGTGTTTGCTGTGTGGGTGTAAATGCATGGGTGTGTTTGTTCCCAATGTGCATGAGTGCATGTGTGTCTGTGCGTCAATGGCAGTATCAGTGATTGGGTGGGGGCCCGACAGAAGTCATCATAACAGCCAATCAAAATTAACTCTGTTTCACTCTCTCTGTTTTGGCAGCATGTCAGGTATAGCCAAAAAAACTGATCCCGAGTAGAGAGCCTGAGGGATCCACAAGGAGACTGAATTTCTTCAGCTGCCTGGAGTGGTGACGGTGCTGCCGAGCCTTTCTCACCAGGGTGTCTGTGTGTACTGTCTATGTCTATGTCTCGGTAATGCGGACCCCTAGGTACTTGCTCACCCATTCCACAGCAGTCCAGTGGATCCACAGAGGTGTGTGAGTCCCCTGTGGTTGTACTCGTTTAAGTCTGCAATCAGCTCCTCGGTATTTGAGACATTCACAAGAAGGCTGTCTAGAAACCATCGTTATTCATCTTGTTCATCGTTATCGGAGATCAGGCCCACCACCACTGTGTCATCTGCAGTCTTGATGATAGTGTTGGGGCTGTGTCTGGCCACACAATCATGTGTGTACAGGGGGCGCAGAAGGGAAGGAAGAAGCAAGCTTGCATAGCCCCCTTTCTGGCGGTCGAGATGGTCCTGATAGACAACATCAAATGTGGATCTGTTTGGCCTGTATGAAAATTGTAGTGGGACCAAGTGAAGAGGGGAGGGACGCACTGCCGTTTTTGCTTTGACATTACTGATTGAGAAGGACAGAGGTCAGAAGGTGTTCCACTGTGTCTTTGTGGGCGTGGAGCATAACAGACTATCAAGATAAGAGCTGTAGTACCAAATGTTAACATGGTGCAGGACATGTAAAGGGTTAACAAAACAGTGGTGAGGTATGTGTTAAGTCACAGGTGGCCTCAGGGTAGTGTTTACTTTGTCAACGACCTTAGATGGTAGGTAGGTAGGTAGGTAGGTAGGTAGGTGGGGAGGTAGGTAGGTAGGTAGGTAGGTATCTATCTATCTATCTATCTATACATACATACATACATACATACTGTACAGTGATATATAGCATATATAGTATACAGTATACCCATATAGAATACAGTTATGCACAGACATACATTATGTGTATTGCACTGAGGAGATGTCTTGTGGTGGTGCTGTGTGTGTGTGAGGTGAGGTGAGGTGATGCGTGTTGCATTGTGTGTGTGGGGGGTGTAGTGTGTTGCTTTGTTGGTGGGATGCTGTGTGGTGTGGATGATACTTACAAGTGGGGAATGTTGTGTAATGTAATATGTACCGTGTGAGGTACAGTTGCTGTGCAAAGATACGTTATCTTGGAATACACTGTTTTACAATTATGTCCATCGCTTCCCTTCTCAAGACCCTAGTTACCCCCCTCCTCGCCCCAGATGAGGAACCAAAAAGTTCTTAATTCTGTTGGTCCTGCACTTACCAAGTAGCAGCCAATCACTGGACAATACACCTCTAACCAACACCTCCACACCATGTATGAGGTGTATGTAGTTTCAAATCAGCAGTGTCTGAGAAAATCACATACAATACCAACAGGTTGCAGATAATGTTGCTGAAAGCACCTCATTCATTTGCTCTGTGTATCACAAAATGTTTAGCTTTGCACATACCAACTGCTGTCTCCACACCTGATTGTTTTTGGCCTGGCCTGTCAGTCAATGAAGCAGCGATAGCCATCTTTTTCTGGAGGGGGATATGCTGTGGCAATTGACTGACTGATGCAAAGGATAGAGCTGGTGATTAACCTGAGAAAGGACTGTACTCCCCATACCAACGCTGCCTAAGAGAGCACGGGTAAACTCTACTTCCTTGCGTCTTTGTACTCCTGCAGAATCGTTCGAGAGAAATTGTTATGTGCTTGAGCAGCAGGATGAAGGCAGCTAATGGAAAATAGTCTTAGACTCTCGTGTGCGACTCTGAATTGCATGCCTGATGTCGAAAACAACATTGTGGCAAAGCATTGACAATATCATAACCCTCAACAAGTCCATTTCATTATCCTGTTGTATCGCTACACCACTATTTTTTGTTTTATGTTTATGAATTCAAAGCAAACCATGACGTACTTTGTGCAATTCTATGCAATGAAAAGGTGGGGCTGACATTCACATGGCTGTCAGATTTCACATGTTAACTTGACACACACACAGGAACACGTGCCTGTATAGGTTCATGTCTATATTGTTGTTTTTTTTATCAGCTTTGTGAAGATGATTGTTGGAAGGTGGATTGTAGTACCAATGTTCCAGGTTGAAGGATTTTCTTCCCTAAAAGTTGTGATTGTGAGGTAATTTAAAGATTAAAGGTGTGCTCAGGGGTAAAGGAAAAGTGATATAAATCCAAGCACATTAGAGGCGTCAGAAAAGTCTGCACATGCAAATCAAAAAGGTCACATCTAATGGCATTTAAATGGCCACACTGTTTTCCAGTAAGGCTGGATCGAGATGTGTGTGCGGCACCTCCAGCATCCAGAAATGCTGTATCAGCTCAAGGGGAACGTCCTCGCTGAAATGCTGTTCCAAGTACTTTCCGAGAGGTACCTGGCCAGATGAAGACCATGTTTAGGAGCATTGTAAATAAGCTGACCTACTTAAAAGGCATTTGGGGACACAAGCAGGACAATGCTGAAGAGTACACAGCACTGGGAGTGTAACAATTTTGTTACATTGTGGTCCATAACTGTCATTACTAATAAGCACGGAAGGCACTCACAAAGTCAGAGGACGGCTTGCTGAGAGCCCTCATGACTGACATGCCCCGAACTGTTGTGTTGACATAAGGAAATGTCTGTAGGATTGTGGCTTAGGTTGTTATCCCTTTTGTGCTGGGCGGAGGTTGTTTCAACGAAATGGGATTGTTGGGCATCCAGCTGCCATATTCGTACTTTGTGGATATGGATCGTGTGTTTATCCAATGTGCGTCTTGTCCACACAGCACCCTGTCACAAATTGATGACACATTCAAGGCCAGGTGCACATCTTCATTAGAAATAGACACCAACGTACCTGTCCAGTGTTTACAGCAGAGGGTTGGGCTGAGGAAGCGAAAATGACCATGGTGACAAACTTCACCAACTCGGCCACAGTATTAAATGCTTGAGGAATTCCTGTAGAGGAGACAAAGCGAAGATATTTAGGAAATAACATTCAGTGGCTCATAATATCCAGTGAAAAACTGCTGCCCAGGTAGCAGCCTCATCGAGATGAATCTTCAACATCACAACATCAGATACTGGGTATTAGACTTAACAGGACAACATTCATTCCACATTTTGAAGTAACCGTAGGCTTCTTCAGAAAGAAATCCATGGACAAAAATGTCTTGGATCCACATCTGGAGATCAGAGTCTTTCTAGACCTCAAGGTCATCTTTATTGTAGAAATTCAGAATTCTATGCACGAAACTGTGAGGAAAGGCAAAATGCTCTAGTATTCTTGTTGCATCTTACTTATTCAGCACTGCACATGTGCAGTAGCTCTGCCTCTATGTGTGTGTGAGCTACGAGGTATCACTGATGTCAGGGCAGAGAACAAGAGGATCTCACTGCAATCAGGATGGAACAAATAACAGGAATTTTCCACAGGATGTTTCATGTGTGTCAGGAAAACCTCTCGAGGAACTTCACAAGTGTTTATACATTATCATATAAGTTTTGTGTTATAAGACTTTTGAGTCTGAAGATGTAAAGCATATGCATCAACAAACAGTATTTACATTTGCTCACAGCTGGAAACTATGGAACATAACCAATCACATAATGAACAGCAACACTACAAATAGACAACCAGATGAGCATAATTAAGGCAAAGTAGATCTGATTTTGACTTCTATTTGATGTGCTCTATGAAGGGCTGTGTGGGAAAAGGGAGAAGAATTTTGAAATGCCAAAGTCTCAGAATGATTTAGCACCTGTGTATGATCTTTCACAGTTTGAGTGCATTGTCCCTGAAGTAGAAGTTGGACTCCTGTCCGCACTCTGCAATGTTCTTTGGTATACAGAGGGAGCTGTAGGTGAGAGAGGCCATGGCTCTTCTTGCGATGGTGAGCGTACCGTCTCCCCCAGCTGCTGTAAACTATGGTGTGCACACAATACTTACTGGTGCTGTTGTGACAATGCAGTGACAATGAGTCACAAATGTGAGTATTTGGTAATTGAATTGCTAAGAAGTTCTGCCGTTGAGAAGAAACTGTCCTTGCCTATGAGCTGCAGTCGGGCCAGGTGATTGATATGGAGCATGAGGGACGATCAGCTGCCAAAGAGGAAATGCTTTTAAGCACACAGGCTTAGAAAAACCAATAGAAAATGAATATGTTTCCGCTGGACTTGTAAAGAGGATGGACTATGGGGAGGTTCCGTAAGAGTGAAACAGCAAAGACCTAAGCCGTAAGATGTGTGCACCAGGTGAGCATTGAGCTGATGGTCATTATAATCTGCACCTCTCAGAAAAACCTTGGCCAGCAGCCAGTCGTACTCCGAGTCAGAGGGCAGGAAGATGGGATTATATATGGCAGGGGTCGGCAACCCAAAATGTTGAAAGAGCCATATTGGACCAAAAAAGTAAATAAACAAACCTGTCTGGAGCCGCAAAAAAATTTAAAAGACTTATATAAGCCTTATTAATGAATCAAATATTTATTAACATTTTTTCAGCATTGGAAAATGTTAAGAATCTTTGTGTCACATTTTTCCTCCCAGAAAAAACATTAAAACAAAAAAAATAAATTTTTCCCATTTTTATCCATTGTCACACATTTTTGAAAATTCCCCAGGGAGCCACTAGGGCGGCAAAAGCACAAACTGAAAGCTAAACGTAAAAAATGATCCCACAAATATTGAACAATTTTTCATTACTGGTTCATTCAAACGTTTCAAATACAGACTTTGGCCCACAGTCCTGGCGACGCAGTCAGATCTGAGGAGACGGGACGGTCAGAAGTCCAGTGGGCTTCAGCTTGTCAATCCCAATATCAAGGATTCCAACAAACTGGGCTTCCAATTATGAGTGAGGAAAAGGATTTAAAAGAGAAACATAATTTCAAGGAAAGAAGGGAACTTAGTTTGAACCTCAAGAAAAATAAATTAAGATTGGACTTGAACGACATTACTGTATACAGAGTTCGAATGAGAGATGTTACGACGCATTACTGCAATATCTTGGAAGAACGGGTTTGATGGAGAATATGACGTAGAGTTATTGGTCCAAAAATCTTTTAGTGTATTTCCTTTTTCAATTTTTTATGTTTTTTT
>OMPJ01010361.1:0-17713 GCA_900312935.1 Carapus acus
CAGCACGCACACACATCATCACCTGCCTCCTCCTGGAGGATTAGATTGTTAAATAGGTTGCGAAGTTCCCACAAGTCTTTGCTTCATCTCTGCTCCTCCGAAGAAAACTCTGGAAAAAGTAGAATTTGGGGCTGTAACCGCGCCTTGTTTCTCAACGTTTCTCCCTCTTTTTTCTACCCCATCGCGTTCCACAACGCCGCCGTAGATTAGCGACAAGCAGCCGGGAAGCAAGAGAAGAAAGACTCAAGCCCCGACTGCCGGCGTCGCTCTTCTTTTCGGATTAACGCCGCCATATTTCACGTGTGTGAAAATAACAGTAATTCGGCTTGTTTTCAGCACACAAGCATGTAAATTGCTTTGTGTAACTCCCAGGCCATTTACAGAGGAAGTAAAAGGGTAAAAAAGGGGATTTTGAAGTAGGTGTGTAGAGTAAACACGGTGCACTGCAGTCTCTTCCATTATTACCGAGAGGGAAACGCGCCACATATCACCTGAATCTACCCGAGATGCTGGTTTAATTATTACTGCATCATCACTCCTTTTGTCTGCCAGGCAAATATTTTGGCTGAGTTGAGTTCTAATCCGTTTGGAGGAGCAGGAGGCAGAAGATGAACCTCGCAACTTTTTCAATATCCCCGCCGAAGTTGGAGTAAGAGCCTGTTCTCCTGCCCTCAGACGCCCGCCGCCGCCTTTGTTTGTGTAAATGGTTTTGTCTTTGACTGACAGCTCATTCCAACAGAGAATTGGGAAGAATAATAACCGTTTGTTTACCACGCAGCCGCTACTTCCGAGAGGCAGCCAGAATGTGGGGATCCGGTCGGCGTGGCTCCATCAAAGCGCCATCTTCTTGGTCCTGAGGAATGGTCCAAGCCTGCCAACACCCCGCCAACCCCCACCCCGCTGGCTCGCCGCCGAAAAACCTTCACGCCTCATCTATAGTGCCGCCGCCAAGTGGGGTGCTCTGTAGGATATTATCTTGAGATGTGTTTAGGCTAATCATATTTGATGAGATTAAACAGATCACTCACATTTCCGCTTGTGACAGGGCCGAGTGGAATTTAGACGGAGTCAAATGATGTGGAACAAAGAACATGAGCTGGCGTATCCCCCCGCGGATGCCTTGCCGTGCCATTAGCCGAGATGAATGTGTCTAGTCGGAGGAGCGCTCCCTTGTTTGCTGCGTGAGGGGCCGTTCACTTTGTGCGGCGTTTGAATCAGGCCACATGCAGGAGTGTGGATTGATGAGGGAAAGCGAGCTACCCACTGTACTCCGGGCTCGTTCATCGCCGCTGCCGCCACCGACTCTGCCGCGCCTCTTTAAATAGCCGGCCCTGGGATCTGTCTGTCGGCCAGCGTGATTTATTCCATCTTATATTTTTAGATCTAATTAAAACAAACTCTTCCCCTGTTGTTTGGTGGATTTTTTTCCCCTCTGTTTTCTTTCCTCTTTGAATGTCCCCGCAGGATGTGTTACAGTTACAGGAAGAGGCCACGTCGTCTCAGGAAGCCCTTTGGCACGAAGAAGGGATGGGGAGATGTAGGGAGGGTGGAAATGCTGATACCTGTGGCATAAGCTGACTAGAAAATAGCAAGCCATCTGTTTAGGTTGGAGCGTGTGAGATTTTCCTACAGAACTCACAGGAGACTTAATTAAAGTCGGAATATTTGTTAGCGCCGGGGCGACGTTCCTCCAATAAAAGTGACACCTAGCGCAAATCGTTAGCTTGATAACGGAGAACGCGCTGCCACTCCGGAGAGACTTTGAAGTGCTACAGATGCAAAGTACAGTCATTTAATCCCTTTAAATTCCCAAGATCTGCCATGCTTTAATATCACCGTATTCCCCATACAAACACACGCGCGCGCTCGGCACAGACGTAAGAAATGATGCCTGGCGACTGCAGAGGAATCGTTAAAGGCTAATGAGGCTCCTCATTAGCGAATAACAAGCTAGCAGTTGTGACAAAGAAGATGAGCTGCCGGCTCATGTTCCCACTCAAAAATGCATTACTGTCGAATTGTTGTCTGAATTAAACATTCTGTTTTCCTGCTATAACCACGTTGGGTGTTTTTACCTCAAGCTAAAAGCCAAAAGTCAGATTTTTGTGTTTGTGCACCTGAAAGTTTTGCTGGTCCAATGAATAAATACATCACTTGCAGCTCGTCCTTGTAGAGTTGTTTTGCAACACTTGCGTGCAGGTCAAGTTTTAGTAATTAAATCCTCCTGATTGCATCATTGAAGGAGAGGCAAAGTGTGTGGGCTCTTGAGTGTGTGTGTGTGTGTGTGTGTGTGTTACCAACACTGACCATCAGCCTTTTCTGCTTTTGTTTACAGTGACTCGACACTTATCAACATTGCGACGTTCCGTCTCATCTCTAAACCAAACTGGCGGTCTGGACCTTCTCATCGTTGCAAGCTGCCAGCGCCACAGCCTGCGCCACCTTGCGCATGAGCAACCCTCCCTGTCCTTGAGCAGCAGGTGAGCAGAGATGGAAATAAGGCACTCGGCGGAGGAGCGGCAGTATTACGAATTGTAAAATTGAAGGTGTATCCGGTTGAGAACAGCCCTCTGAAAAGCCGCAAGCAATCTGTGTGTAAGCAGCAAAACAGCCTTGAGAGAGAGAGAATGATTCAAGCCTCCACCACACACACACACATACATACATGCGCGCGCGTGCACGCACACACACACACACACATACACACACTTGTGCACACAGGCACACGCTGAGCCCTGTCAGAATAACTCAACCTGTTAAATGGACTGAAGTGGTAATAATTCAAAGGACAAACTCATACCTCCACCAAGGCCGAGCCCATCTCCCAACGATGGGACTGAACAGTTTATTGGCCTCTTATGCATTTATAGGTTTCTAGGTAGGGAGAGTTCAAGAGCAAGTTTGGTTACAACTAAACCCTTTTACAGAGAAGTAGGCCACGCCCACTGGCCCACAGCAGCTAATCAGTGAAGAGAGCAAGTAGACAGCATGATTGCCTGAGCTGGTGAGCAAAATCAAAAACTCTGTGAATCTCAGTTAGGAGACATGTTGCGAAAACACTAAATGAAAACAAATCAAAACAATTGAAGGTAATTTCTGTTGTCACGTTTCAAACTGTAAAGATCTTCCACAGTGGTACAACATGCAATACCTCCACAAAAAGAGAACAATAGTGTTTGTGTTTGTTTACATTGTACACATCAGCTCAGCATGCTATTCTACTTTATTTTTGGGGATGTTGACAACAGGATGAAGCACAGATATTCTCAGAGATTCATCGCTGCTACCGGTCTCAAAGTCCAACCTTAAAACCATAGAGGCTGATGTGGAACCATGAGAGGGGGGAATGAATGTGAGTACCTCCATAGGAGCGTGGCGCCCGTCTTTATGATGCTAGTCAGTGTCATGGCGAGCCTGGGGGATTTGTCCAGACAGACAGCTCTGTAAGACAACTGATTAAATGGGGACGAGAAAGGAGAAAATGTTTAATTCAGCCATATTTAGTATTCATGGAGCGGACAACCATACAAGAGTTCACCTTGAGGGGTCATCAGGAGGGAAGATGTGGAATCCCAAAGAGCTGGCGGGCCAAGTTTGCGCACACTTCTTGGTAACAGGACTGATTGTGTTTTTAATTGCTTTGATTATCTAGTTTACTTTGGCAGAATTGAAAATGGTAATGCAACACGTCGCAAATTAACCCAGCGATATGCCGCCAAAACAAGTCGAGATTCGACTGGGGTGACATTGCCAATAGATTCCGTTCACAACAAACAGCGTCGGGGAGAGGAATCGATATGCCGGTGTTATCGTGGCGCGCAGGGGTCACGCCGTGGAAACGCCGTGGAAAAGCCCTGTTGCAGCTGCAAAAACACTGATGATGTTGTCACATTTCGGACACGCCAAACGGAGGGAGGCAGAGCCCGAGTCCGACCGCCGCACCGGCCAATGGCGGCTGAGGAGGTGCAGACGGCTCAACAGGGATCTTGGAAGGCAGAGACGGGCAAGATGGAGGTCAAGTCTGAGCCAACTGCCGCCATAACATAGTGGTTCAGAGAGATATTGTGATGGACGAATGTATGGATGGATGCAATGGGGGACACTGACACTTGTAAAAGCAGAAAGCTGATTGCCCGGGACAGCTTTGGATCGATCGGCGGTGACCTTTCCCGCCGAGACATTTAGCTGACGTGACACGTTTATTCATAACCATCACCTTTAGCCTATGATGGAGCACCGTGGCCCCGGTGGAAGCACTGAGGCATATGAAAGAGATGCAAAGCGGACGCAGCAGGAGAATTTGAGACCGGCAATGAATCACATTGTGTCCTGGAAGAGCCGCGTTTCCGCAGTTCATCATCTTCTCTTCCTCCTCCTCCTCTTCGTCTGCCTTCCAGGCATACTGACGACGCTTTTCATTTAATTATTTCTTTATCCCAGTTGGAAATTGCTTCTGTGGTGGCCGTGGCACCTATAACAAACCCAAGGGCTGGGGTGAGTTGGCGAGCGTGGGCAATAACGTGTTTGTTGACCATCCTCAGCCAACAAATTTGATGTTGGCTTGTCTTTACAGTTGTCATCCATCCGCTCGAATTACCGCGCCTTGATTTCACACATTTAAATTCACCCAAGCATCCGGAAGAGGAGTCGCACCTTGTGTAGAACATTTCCCGCACCGTGTTTAGCCACCCGGTGCCGTTCAAATCAACACACTATCTGTTAGCTTAGCTCAATGCCAGCCTGCCTGCAAGGCGGTGAAATCCCTCAATGCTGAAGTGCCTCACCATGACGTTCCATACTAATTTAATTATATGCACCGCCAGTTCAATAAACCTACAGAACTGGGTTATTGTCTGAAATAACGGAGAGGAAAAAAAGAGAGAAGGAAAACCTTCCCTTCAATCGGAAGAGACTGACATTGAGCGTAGAAATAGTTCCCACAGAGATCCAACAAAACGGGGCCGCCAGAACAACGGAGAGCAGCTATTTACTCCACATCAACCAGGGACCCTATTTACTGTGTGTCCTCCCTCCTTATAAGTGTGTGTGTGTGTGTGTGTGTGTGTGTGTGTGTGTGTTTGTGAGGAAGGCTGTTCAGGAGAGATGCAAGTATGGAGGGAGGCCAAGCAACAAATAAAAGGGAAAAAAGGGTATGAAAATAAAACGGCCCGATGGAAATATTTTTGAAGTGTGATCCATAATACAGGACGATTCTATAGACGCCCGGGCTTTAAGGGGATTAGGTGTCACGCAGGAAGTGATTTCCCGCAAACGTGTGCAGGGCGAATCTCAGCACAGACGCCCACTCGTTAATTCATGGCCGCGTGTTTTGATCAATTGCTCGCTCATCAAACGCAGCATCTACAGGAAGTCTGACCAACCTACCGAGAGATGAGGTCAGAAGACAAACAAAGCCAAGCGCACGCTTTCTCTCTGACACACACGCACACGCAAACACACACACACACTCACAGTCCTCCGTTGCTCCTCCTGGTATGTGGTTTTCCTCATTTCTTGGAGCAGGAGCTTGAAATAAAAACCAACAATACTTTCATTCCTCTGATCGTAGGATTTCCTTTTTAATGGTCTGCTGCTCTGGATCCTTCTCTACATTGATGTGGGGCATGGGTGTTTCATTTAAAAGAAGAAAGGAAACTGTGACAACCAACAGTCTTTTTAGGGAAAGATTTTGCGAACTTTGCCAGCAACGTGGTCAGCTCAGGTTGATGGGACCTATTAGGATCTTGCTTTTGCTCAAGGACTAGAGATGTCCAATGTTGACTTTTTTGCCGATATCCAATATGCCGATATTGTCTAACTCGCAATTTACCGATATCGATATCCGCCGATACCGATATGTGCGCCGGTAAACGCTTCAGGAGCGCATAGGCACTATTTCGGTGTAACGAAAGCATTATTTTATTTTTTTATCGGTTTTTATTTTATCGGTTTTAAAGCAAAAAAATCCGATACTGATATTAAATTTTTATGCTAATACCGGGATGATAATATCAGTGGGCCGATATTATCGGACATCTCCATCAAGGACACATCAGCTGCTGTGAGTGAACCCACACTGTGTGATGTCAGTCATGTTTCTGCATTGTACAGGAAAAATGAAACTGTTGTCTTATTCATATTCCACAATTATCAAAGTTCAATGTGCTCAAAATTTGAAATGTAGCAGCTGACCTTATTTGGTACTTTTGAACATTTTGCTATTCAGCCCAAGACGTGCCTTCTTTGAGTAGAAGCTTCAAAAAGCATTTGTGTCCACTCCACTGGATTCAACCTCCAACTTTATACCAGGCTCAGGCTCTTCCCATCGCTCCCCCCTACGAGGATTCCTCAGTTTTTGGTGTTTCGCTGGTAAAAGTCTGTGTTCCTGCTACAGAACAAAACCTTGACTTTCTTTGCCCCTAGCGACCTGTCCTGCTCTCCTTCTGGAAGGAGCGTGTGAGCGTTGGAATGAGATCAACATGAAACCTCAGGTCATTTTGGCATGTAAGTCTGGAACATTCTTTTACAAAATTGCAACTATTGGAGTAAATCCTTTTCACAAGCCTAACCAGCCTCTAACAGCAAACGTAAACAATGCGCTGTGCTCTCAGCGACAGCCGTCGAGTGTGGAGGACTCCGCAGCTCCCCCGGTTTGATTTGACATTTATATCAAAGATGAACAGATGAGATTTCACAGGTCGGTGCTGAGAAACAAACAGCAGCATTAGTGCAACCTTCACCACCTGTGCCACCGCGTCGCCGCCGCTGTGTGATAATGATGTTGGATGTCACAGAGGCCCTTGATCAGCAGAGACAGAAAAGCACCCCAGGGGCTTCTCCACGCTCTGAGTGGGACCTTCATCTACTGAACCATGGCGTTGTCATGGAGCCCCAACCCACCGAGCACCCAGGCAGGATAATCATCATAAACCGGCCTCAGTCTCGGTCGCGCCTTATTAGTTGGTGAAATGTCCAAATGACCAATGTTGGCTCTGTCGTAATCGGTTGTGAGGTGCGACCGCGGGGGGGCCGTTTGCCCGGATTTAACAAGGCGGCTGAGGCACAGCCAAATTGTTATTGTCCTTCACTTCCTCCTCAACTCGAGAGTCGGCGGTTGAAAAGGGCAGGCGGACCGCTGATGGCGGTACACCGCAATGAACGCGCAAGGAGAGAGAGGAGGGCGCGGGGGCAGTAGAGAAGCTCAAACTTTTGTCCACACAGTGCGACAACACTGTCTGACGCAACATTGAGAGGCGCTGTTGGCGCTAATGACCCAAACGGGGTGTGAGGTGGCCCGAAGGGATACCCGGAGTCCCGTGCTGCAGATCATGGGAGGCCACGTGCACAGCGGCGGTGGCCGTGAGGATCAGCGTGGAGGAGAGCAGGTGGCCCTAGTCGAGGTGTTCCACCACTTTTCGACAAGCTAATTTTAGTCATGCCGCAAATTCCCCGTGGCTTCAGTGAGAACAACAGCCAGGAAGGGAAGCAAATGGGGGCCGCTTCGCTCAGAGTGAAAGGAGCGAGCGCCGAGGAGAGAGGGAGGAAGGGGACGGAGGGAAGGGAGCGGGGTAGAGAAAGGACGGCCCGGCCAGCCAAATGCCTCTCTCCATATTTCGTCTGAATTGGCCATTTCCAGTAGATGTGGAGCATCGTAGCTCACCGTTCTTTACGTCTGCTGCCCGAGAAGCCGATTACTCAACAGACGGAGTGAAAAAGAAAATCAATAGTATGAGGAATGCTGGTAGGCCTGTGTGTATGTATGTGTGTGTGTGTTTGTGTGTTTGTTGGTGTGCGTGTAGTGTATGGAGTGAAAGGCATAAAACTAATTCTGTCTTTACTGAGAAACTCGACACAACTGACTGTTGACACAATGTGGCAATTTATTCTGTGTTGATGGTTGCGGCCCTGTGGCTCCAAGCTTAGGACGTTGCCTAGGCTCCGAAACATTCCAAACACACTTTTTTCTAGACAAATATTGCCTCCATTACCTTGAAGTCTAACATTGATCCACGCTGTGTTTTGCAGCCCAGTGGAAAATCGGGTGAAAATCCCTGCCGTGGAGCCTGGATCCCGATTAGAGACCCACAGTACCACTCAGCTAAATGAGGATATCCGACACTTTAGGCAGGGCTTCATGAGAGACAGTTAGGCCTGCACGGGCTAAAACAGGTAATCAAATGTGTGTGTGTCTGTGTGTGTTTGATCTGGCACCTGTTTTGAGTGTCTGTGTTACATTTATCTCATCATCTTTGCAGTCTGAGAAATTTAAAGCACACAAAAGTCATTTTTAAACGTGAAATCCAGGTGGCTTGTGTGGAGGGATCCTTAAATACAGTCCAATTCCAAGGGTGCTTCACACACAGGCAACAATGGTTTGATCAAATTTAAGGACGGTGGACGACAGCATGGATAAACAAACGCAAGAGTTGATATGACGAAATGAGTGTGAAAGGCCCGTGGTGCTGATGGAGTCAAGACGTATGCATACAGAGGTACTATAACCTCAAAATCACATACAACCTCTAAACTTGGAGCGGTACTGCCTCTTCGGCTATTTGAATCCTGGACTCCCTCAGTTAAATCAAATATTTAAAACAGCAGAATATGAGTATGAAATAATCATCGCAGGAAATCACGTATTCGCACTGATCGTTTATTCCAGCTCGGCCGTTTGTATCATATTAGCTTTAGATAAATTATGGATCAAAAGTTAAAATCACAGATAAAATAGAAGGTAGTCCGGGTTCCAGGCTTTGATTATTGAACGCTGCCATCTGCTGGACGAGACAGAGGAAACTCTGGGCTCTGAGGGGAAGTGATATTCAAGATTAAATCTATTTTGCCATAATTTGTGACTTAAATTTGGATCATGGATTCCTGCGACTTCACTCTGGGGCTTATGCTTGTTTACTTCCTCTCAAACTGTGGACGCGTCTTTTTCAGTCTTCAAACTTTCTCAGGCCAAATGGTGAAATGAAACGTTTTAAAGCATGAGAGATTACAGTCAGTAAAAGATTTGCAAATTTTAATTGTCCCTGTAATTTGTTTTAACACAGAGCCATTTCAAAAATAATAAATAAATAATCTAATAAATTTGAGAGGAAGATTTACATGCAGGTGTAATCTTTAATTCAAAAGATGAAAATCAGAAGATCTTCTGAGCAGATGCATATTTTGATGACGCCTCATTATCAATGGAGCTTCACACATGAAAATCCTGTTTTATCCCGGAAACAAAGGCACGGCGCTGCAACTTTGGGGGAGCAGAAGAACTCCTCGGGCGTAGAGCGAATGGTGGAGCTGGTAATCTCACCGCAGCTGTTCACAACACTCCCACCATCTTGTAGGAGATCAAATGTTGCGAGCACAGATGCTCGTGGACATGTTACCTGTGACTATGTGTGTGCTAATCCAGCTCCTCTGTGCAGTATTTCATTTTGTGTTTTCTTAATCTCAGTGGACAGCAAAAAGTAGGAACAACAGATACTGGTTTATTTCAGAGTGTCAGGAGAAAATTGGCAAATTTCAGCGCTGACAAATGTCAATGAAGGCAATTTCATGTCAGAATGTGGAACATTATACCAATCACTTGTCAGGGTGAAGTCAGTGTACCGACTTTTTGAAATATTCAAGTACGTAATTCAATTCATATCTTTCCCATGACGTTGTCCCTGCAAAATGACAGTCTGAACACGAGAACATTTATCCTCTACCTCCCTTCAACCCCAAAATACATCTGGAAGACGTCGCAGCAGCCTTTCTCCTGTAGGAACTGGAAGAGCTGCCCCAGGTCCATGTGGTTCCCTCTGCTCCCATGAGGGTCAAACATGGCCTCCTCGAAGCCAGTGAACTTCCTCAAAGAGTCCAGATCTCCGACCTGCCCACTGTCCCCGCTCAGGCTGCTAAGGGGGACATCCTCTCGGTGCCGAATCATGATCTTCTTCCATGTTAGAACCTTTACTCTGCCCACAAGGGAGAATTTGGGAAAGCAGTGAGAAAAGGAACCCTGACAGGAAGCTTCTTGCGTGGAACCACAGATGGCTTACCTGGACCAGAACTCCTCGCAGGAATCTTGAGCACCTTCCACGCAGACAATCCCAGGCTTCCCGGGCATGCTGAACCCAGACAGACCCAACTCCTTGGACCACTCCAAAATATTTTTCCTCTTGACCTTGTTGTAGATGTGGTGGCTGTAGATCCACAGGCGGCTGAACATCTCCTCCTTTTTCTGCGAAGGAGCTTCTTTCGTGGCGTCCTGCACTGCCGATGGGCTCCTGTCGAGGTAGAGGAGCAGGTTGTCCTTTGCCCACTCCACAGCTGACAGGACACAGGGTTCTCCACCGCCATGCTCCTGGAGGAACGTGCCGAGGTCGGCGTGGAGCCGCGTCTGCTGGGCCCTGCTGAGGTCTGCACACCTGCAAGAGAAAAAGGAAACCACATGTGGAGGAGCTAGAGCTGGAGGTGCCCATCTCCAGGAGAGCAGGAGGGCCTCCTCCAGAAGTTCAAAACAAGGTGTGTAGGTGCGATTGTTGGGAGCTGGACTCGATTCCTGGCCTTCTTTCTAAGGTGCCCTTTGGCAAGGCAACGGGGCCCCTCACTGAATCTGAAGTGCACTCCAGTGAGTGAGACAAGAGGTTTCCTGGCTGAATTCCAGCCTGGATCCTGACTGTCTTTTAAAGTGTCCTTGAGCAAGGCACTGTAGGTTGGGGTTGGGGCAGAGGGGTTAAAATCTCCTGAGGCCTGATAAATTTTCTCGTCAGGATTAACGACACCTCTCATTTCTAATCCCATGATTTGGCACGGCATCACCATATTATTCCTTCTCACGATTATTGCTCCTTTAAAGGGACTAACCACAGGTTTTTGGCTCTCTGCTCTAGTTCATTAAAACTTCCCGCTCTCCTGCTGTGAGAGCCGTCACTCTCATCCCTGAGAGCTGAGCGCCCAGCAAAAGAGACGAATGAGGGACCGAGCAAAACCTATGCGAGGACGAGTGGACGTCTCCATCGTCCCAAAATGTCCAGCGCTCTGTGCACAGGAGTGAAAAAAAGTGTGTGAAAAACAGCACCTCTGCTCAATAGCTCCTCGACGTAATTTTCAATCGACTTGTTTTGCTGGTGTATGTGTTTGTGTGTGTGTGTGCAGCCTGCAGCAGATCGGTGGGCGCGGTTGTTCTCTGCTGCTGGTCTGGGCGGCTGCGTGCGCGGCTCCGCCTGCTGCTTCCCGCTGCAGGCTTTATGGAAGGCGCGGCGGCGCGGACAGATGGGCCAAGTCGAGGACGTGCGTGCTCGCGTTGTTGATGTGTGTTTTTCTCCCCGTACATATGGCCCATATCACATTCTGAGGCAATATTACTGTCAGACGGAGGAGGAGGAGGAGGTGGGGGTGGAAGAAGAAGAGAACGAGGAGGAGGAAGGGGAAGGGGAGGAGGAAAAGATGTGGGATCGTCGCCTCGTCCCGCCTGGGGAGCTCCAATCTCCTTTTGTGTCTGTTGGTTTGCTTTTTTTTTTTTTTTTTGCTCTTGAGAGCGAAACGTGCTGTGCTTCCTGATAGATGAGGGGTGAAGGACGAGCCATGGCCCATCCCAAGACGGAGTGGCCAGTGTTTTTGGAGGTGATGGGGATGTGGGTAAAAAAAAAAAGGGCAGCCTGGCCGATCATGTGACTACCATGCCTGTGTAGCATCCGAACCCATCTGCAGCAGAGTCTGGGACCTTCTGGGAGAGCTTCATATCCAGACTGGTGATGAGGATTAAACTTTGTCTACCTGGTCAGTGGGGGGTGCAGGATGGGCATGTGCGCACACACACACACACACACACACCACAAGCAAACAAACCAGTATTTTGGATAGATTTTACAACAACATAATGACACATCTTTAAACAGACACACCAATCCAACTGACACATAAAACGCCTTGACTACGACACAGAGCGGCCTCTGTCTCTCTCCTCCATACACACTCCTGCACACATCAACACTCACACACACACAAGCTTACCCCTTTTTGGATTAATGGAATAATTACACACACGTACATCTTTTAAAAGACACATCCGATCCAATCGGCATCTGCCTGGGACATATTGAGTATCTGCAACGGGCTCACCCACCCACACCCACATCCAAACCTCTAAGATGCTCCGAGGTCTTAGATCGATCAAACAGCACATGTAGATAAGAGCTCCTCCTCCGTGTGAGGTCATTGATTTCGAGCACTTGTTCTACGAGCTGTGTCTATGAGCCATTTTGTTTTGTGTGCGTGTGTGTGTGTGTGTGTGTGTTCCTCTTGTTGAGGCTAACGCATGGCTAACCGAGATTGGATTTGCAGGTGAAATGGTGACACACTGCACCAGCTCGCTGAAATCACAATGGAGTAGCAGACACAGCTGCCACCCTCTGCTGAGGAGTGTGAGCCACAGCTTGTGTAGGGGGGCTCGGGCGCGGTTTGGGGGGCCAGGGTGGTGTTATGTCTCTAGTTTCATCATCAGCTGAAGCGAGGATATTGATTTTACTGGCCGCAGTCATAAACCATCAGTCAGTTTGAGGCTTTTGAGGCGCACCAACATTTTCAGCTGGGATCAGAAGTCAGCAATAAGCCTGAAATTGGATCCTGCTGTGTTTGCAGCAGAGGTCACGGCGGCACTCCTGTGTTTGTTCCTCAGCCCACTGAACACAGTACGTTGCATTTACTGCCGAGTCAGCATAACTACAGGCTCATTACCAGGTCACCCTTAATGATAATCTACACACGCCATTAATGTAAACCATGTCAGCTTGTTTGAATCTGGGTCTGCATTAACCCCATAACTGCTCAAGCACATTTGAGTTTTGGCAAATTAAAAGTGTTGGTGTCATGTGTTGTGCTCCACTCTTTAAGCTGGAATGTGTGAACACATGTTAACACATGTTAAACAAATTTGAGATTTAACACGCCAAATTGTATTGCTGCTGTTCCCACAATGAGGAAAATGCCTTAATTTAACTGCACTGACAAGGCTAATGGATGCAAAACCCATTTATACACAACATAACTACAACATTACGGGTAACGCTGTCACCTATGGCAAGACGAGCAGCAAAAACGAGGCATAGGGAAATCTCTCATTCTGAGACCAGACGATAGCAACAGCCGCCAAGAGAAATGGAAAACATGTAGAAAATACAAAACAGCAAAGACAAACAAAGATAGCACAAAGCGTCCAATCGACTCTTTGTCCCGATGCCACTTCAATCAAACGCCACAATGCTGAAATGTTCAAATTGAGGCGTGTTGTCAAAACAGGCCTTCATCATCACCCGTCATCACTGTGAGACATCGCTTTGACCTTTTCCACCTCCTCAATTTCCCTGTCTCTGAGGACGGAGTGTCGTCGGGGGTGTGAAGGGAGGAGGTGTGAGGAGATTTCTTGCGTTATTGCATTTCCTTCGTCTCTGCTCCATTCTGTCTTTACAAAGCTCCAGCTCACGCTGCACACCTGGCTGAGGGACTCCCTCTCTCTTCAAGGGGTTTTGTAAGAAGCCTGTAAGGCTCTTCTTGATTATTCACAAGTCCCTCAAGCTTATGTCTTCAGGCTGCTGCTGCAAGGCTACAGGCATTTGAAGCAAAACAATCAAACAAAAGTGAACTCTTACTGAAGTCTGATATCACCGTGCCAACATCCACTGCTTTCTGCTGTTACCTGCACCAGTCAGACTGATCCCCGATTTCACCTTTAGGACGTTGTTACACACCAGTTATATGTGTTTTTTCTGTACTGCATAGCTTTCTGCCTTTACTTCATCCTCTTCTTGGATGGGAGCAACACAAGGTGTTATTTCCCACACTGGATTGGATTAGTATTCCAGACCTCGATTTCAGTGCAGAGGTTGGAAATATAATGAATCAAATAGTGTTACTTGTTGTGCGTTATGTGTTTAGTTTTACTAACTAGTTTTAGTTTTATGATTCTATTTGTTGTCACATGAACATTCTGACCTCATATGGGCACAGTGTGCAATTCACGTTAATACAGGACTTGATAAATACAATCACAGCAAACTGATTTTTTGGTGCAGGATTGAAAGTATGACGTTCAGAAACACCATCGTTAGAAACGACAACCTCAGTATGTCTCTCACCGCACTGTGATCTGTGGTAGCACATTCGGGTATTCTGATGGATACGTGCAGGACACACTGAAGTCCACCTGTGTGAAGCAAAGACACAAACATAAGTGCCACGCCGGTGTTGCTTAATCGCTGCGGCACAGACACGCCGATCCCTCCAGCGAGTTTGCCAGCCCGGCTTTACCTTAGCAGGTATTAGCGTCTGTTTGATGACAAAGTGTGGTCTGGACGCAGGAGGCAGGCACGACGCTGCGCCGGTCTCCACGAAATGCCGGAGTTCGGCCACGGACAGCTGATCGGTGATTTCCAACTCGTCCTGTGTGGGGAACATGCTGACCAACAGCTCTAACTCTGACAGCTGCGACTCTGCCCACTCTAAATAAGACATGCTGTAAGGTAAAAGAGCCTGAAAAATAAAAAAAATTATTCGTTTAACTCGGGGCTTTCCGTAGCGCGACCATGCTGGCAGTTACATGTGCTGGATTAATTAGTGACCACGTTATCTAGTGACTTTTGCCCACAGGCGACCGGCGATAGTGGATGACGGATGTTTCGCTCGACTTCAAAATACCGTGTCACGGTTTGTACTTTATACAAAGTATGGAATGTGTGATGAAATGCAGATGAAGTAATCGGAAGCATCTCTTGGGGACTTTTAGCCGGTTTCCGGTTTGGTGCCTTGAAGTGCTCGGACGCATTCGTTGCTCTTTATTGACTTTGTCTTGTTGGAATGCACACTATTCCGTGCACGTTTTGAGCACCATAATGATCTATGTCTCGTGGAACAAACGTAAAAACAGACTACGGTCACTACGTGACCTGGTCACTAGTTATTCCTACACACCAGCCAAGGCGACGTGTCATCTTATCTCTTTTTTCGCTCCAAAACACGGAATTACAAATATTAAATATTCTATTCAACAAACAGAAATAGCTGAAACTATGGTATCACAAAGGTACAGACAAATTAAGATTGCTCTTATTTCAAGCAGTGTCCTCCCAACTCAGTATTACCGTTGTTTCTAGCCGGATTGTTTTGATTGATACACAGGAAACGCACGTTGTCACCCTCAATGTGCACATCCTCCTCTTTGCCGGCGGAGTTGCATATGGAGTGATTCTGAATAATTCTAAATGCTACTATTTTTTCATTTGCCACTGCATCAACGGGAAAGTACTCGGAAATTCACTGTGCTTAGAAATCTGAGTCTCGCGGATTCAAATTGAAAGTGAAACCCGGTGCTTCTTGTCAGCGTAAGTCGAGTTCACCGTGGGAGGAGATTTTTTTTTTGTTGAACGTACAATTTTGAACAAAACGAAAAGTGGCGGATACACTGGCATTTGCAAACAAAATGTAACCGCAGCGAGCTTCTGTGACTGATCTCCATACGTGTCACATGTTAAGGTGAAAATGGGGAAGAAAAAAGGAAAGGAGAGGACTTACAGGGGAGATGATGACATCGACCTGACAGGTAAATATAAGCTGATATTTTCACATTGGAGCAAAAAAGCAAATGTAACTTATATCGTCTTTCAGGTCCTTCTTGTAGGCACATTAAAAAGGGACTTGACACTGGTCTGCTGAAGAAATTGTCTGTGGCTTCTGACTGGACCAACTGCCAGGACTGCAAGACAGAGGAGGCAGAGAGTCAAAATGAGCCATGCAACTCTCAGGAGGACACAGAGCCCCCTGCTGTGTGGATGTGCCTAAAATGTGGCCACAGAGTGAGTCATAGTAAGTGTGTTTATGCGTGTGTCAGTTGCTACATCTTAACTGAATTTCTCACTCAGGGCTGCGGAAGAAATTCAGAGAACCAACACGCCATCAAGCATTCAGAGACGCCTCGCTCAGAGCCTCATTGTCTAGTGGTCAGCGTGGATAACTGGAATGTGTGGTGAGTACCTAGCCATTCCTCACACACACAGACACACATACATACATGTGCAAACATCCTTGGCTCCTGTTTTTTGGGATTGCACCCCAGTAACTAGTTGAAGTTTTGCAGGTGTTACATATGCGATGACGATGTGCAGTACTCCACCACGGGACAACTTGCTCAGCTGCTCACCAGCCTCAGGAAACAGCTGATCTCTGATGCCAAGAAAATGCCACCGACACGTATGTATGACAGAGACAAAGAGAGGTAGATGTGAAAGGGGAGAAAGAAAAGGATAGAGAGCGTTTTTAATCAAGTGATGGTGTCTAAAGTGTCACGTGCATAAACGCACAAAGGCACACACAGACACATGCCCCACACCCAGAGGACACTTAACTGCCCATGCTGCTGCACACTCCATAAATTTAACTTGTACTCCTGTACTGTCCTGTACCCCTGCTGCTGCCCCGATGCTGCTGCTCACAACATGTGTGCCCTTACTATTTGCACACTAACTTAATTCTGTAGAAAGCATTCTATTCTATTCTATTCTATTCTATTCTATTCTATTCTATTCTATTCTATTCTATTCTAAAAATGCAGTGTTAGCTTGTAATGCCAAATGCTCAAGAATGCCTCAGCCAGTCCTCCAATAATCATGCCTGAAATCAAGCTTAGAACCTTGTGATCCCAGACGACCTTTCAATCTCACTATCTTACGTGCTACCTCATCCCTCTGTATGTTTAATGAAGGGCTGAAAGATGATGAGAGCTCGGTGAAAGAGGAGCCAAGCACTGAGAGTGTTACGTCAGAGGCAGGCGAGGTGAAGGAGGGCTCAAAGGAAGGTGGTAGGAAGGAGAACTCTGTGGCGCCGCACAACTCCGGTGCTAGCATGGTTTCGGTGAAGGGGCTGAGCAACCTTGGCAACACGTGTTTCTTCAACGCAGTGATTCAGGTGTGGATGTCAACCAACGGGGCAGGAGGGGCCTCATTGAGGTTCCACTACTATTTCTGAGCATCCTCTCCTTCTCAGAACCTCTCCCAGACGCAGTTGCTGCGACAGACGCTGGGTGACGTGACGGAGGCCAGTGTGAGGCTCAGCATCGACCCGGGCGCGTCCTCACCCCTGGTGCGTTCCCACTTGTCTCCACTCACGTTTCAGTCACTCGTCCTCGGCTGACGCTGTTCTTCTGCCAATCTGTCGGTGCAGGAGCCGATGGAGGTGCAGCTGGAGCAGCCGGGCTCGCTCACCTTGGCCATGTGTCAGCTCCTCAACGAGATCCAGCAGTCCAAGAAGGGTGTGGTCACACCGCGGGAGCTCTTCACGCAAGTTTGCAAAAAGTGAGCCAGCGCTTACACCACCTCCACCCCACGGAGCTCTAGCCATAAACGTTGACACCACCAGCTCATGATATTCTCCTCTTCCCACCCTCGCTAACTCCTCCCTCATGCTTCCTTCTCCTCCTGTTTTCTCCACCTCGTCTCCTTTCTTTCCGGTACTCCTGTCTCCTCTGTCCTTTTCCTCACCCCCACTCTCCCTCTATCTCTGCCCCCTTTACCCTCTTCTCTAACCTCTCATTGTCTTCCTCTCTCTTTTGCTTACTCTGTCCTCTCTCGTTCTACACTCATCTACCTACACACTCCGCTGCAGGGCTGCTAGATTCAAAGGCTTTCAGCAGCAGGACAGTCAGGAGCTGCTCCGTTACCTGCTGGATGGGATGCGG